>JANHMN010000006.1:99577680-99608140 GCA_030674055.1 Rhabdomys pumilio | reverse complement strand
AGCACTATGAGAACCATCTTTATAAGAAATGAACATAAACACAGCACCTTCGTAACCAGATCTGTGCCTCCTGCAAATGCAGCTCCGTTTTCTTCTGCTATTTTAATTTCTGATGCATTCTACCAAAACACAACAGTTTACACATTATTTTTAAACATATTCATTATATTGACAGTAACTGTCAGAAATATCAATTAAAAGTAAAAATTGTTTTTAATTTAAAATACACCAATTTTTAATTATATGCATTAGATACATTCTATTCTGAAAACTTTAGTCTGTATGTCACTGGAGTATTCAACTGACAGCAGAAATACACCTTGATGTCATATAAAGAACCAGTGAGTGTCAGGAAGCAGAGGCAGGAGGATCACTGTGAGTTCAAGGCCAGTCTAGTCTAAGCAGCAAATTCCAGGACAGGCAAGATTCTGTAGAAGACTCAACAAACAAACAAAAAAACAATCTAGCAAGTAACAAGTAGCTGGCTGTGAATATACACACCTCCCAAAAGTAAAAAAAAAAATACCATTAATCTTACTAACTTACATTTTATAAAACCGATGAGGGGAAAAAATTTAACACAAAAAATCAAAACATAAAATGTAGCCAGCTGTACCTGCCAACTTCTACAAAGAAGCAATGTTTGTGGTGTCCTGGCACATGTCCTACTTAGATCATTTTGTCTTCTGGGAATACATGTCAATCCCTTAGTTACTGCAGCACTGTGGCACTCACACAACTAGAATTTTCCCACTCACTGGAAAGAACACACTGTCTTCCTCCAGGGGAAAGCAAAGAAAATGTGTAAAGTCTCAGTTATAAAATTCAGATGGTGAAGAAGGGAAAAACTAAGCAAATGCATTAGCACATCATAAACAATTGTCAGCAACACAGCCGCCCGCCAAGCTGGACCCCATGCTTGCCTTCCCGTGGCTGCCGGCACTGTGAGCAGGCATCTGTTTAAGCTGTGCTTTTGGAAACCCATAGTACTGCTCTCTGTTGTGTGCTTCGGAGGAGCCTGAGTAGGAAGCTGGAGACAGCCGACAGAGCCCAGCTCTGGGTACTACTGCCATCAGTGCTAACGATGGCAGCAGTGCTGGATGCATCTCTCCCTCAGACCAGCGGTACAACCATAGAGGTAACCTACTTTGCACTTTAAAGAGCTGATAAGACTTCAGGATTTTTCTCTAATTACATTCCATTACTCCCGTTATTGGCTAGTGTAATGTCTTAAAAGTTAAATTCAAAGACTGTTGACAAAGTTACTTACCCCCGTAAACACAGCAACCTTGTTGGCTTCTGACCAGAAAGGGTGTGGCAAAGCAACAACACTGACAAACGGCTCCACTTTTTTCTAAACACACAGGGGGTAAATAATTACAGAAAGTTTATCTGCTCTATTATTTTCTGCATTCTATAAAAAACAGGACTGCCTTTTTTTCTAACTTTTGAGGTTGCTCTGCTTGTTTGGTTGGTCCATTGGCTGGATAGATGGGGTTTTCTATTGGACTCAAGTGAGGATCCTCCCACTTCAACTTCCTGAATGCTGGAATACAGGAATGCACCACCACTCCCAACGCTGGCTTTGAATCTTTTAATCTACGATAGGTCCGCCCCTTTATTCCTTACTATTTTCTGGTCATAATTTAAAGCTCAAGCGATTATATATTTCCTTACTGAAGAATAAGAATCTAAGTCTCTGTGTGCACCACACCCCATTTCCTGAGGTTTCTATCTAAACCATTTCTCGTAGGTTCTTACGTTGTGAGTGTATTCCTATCTGGACCTCCCTAGCAACCTGTACAACAGTTTACACTTTCTGGGTGTCAACAAAAGCTTGCTACCGTGGAGTAAACTTTAAACATAGTTTTCAGACTCAAGGAAGATGATAAAAACAGCTAGACATCCTGTGCAATGGCCCTGCTCAGTAGTTCATCCTTCACGGACTCTACAGCTCCGGGCAATGATAACAGAAACCCCAGATCTACAACAGAATGCCCAGATTAAAAGGGTCTTCTTAGAGGTCTACTTTAGTGTAACTGAGATCACCATCCCTTTCAGATACATTTGAGAAGTGAATTGAAAATTCCAGAATAAACAATGCAACATTTGGCACAGTCACAATTACAAATCCTGTAAGACCTCAGAATTAATGTCTTCAGTCATTTTGGTGAAGAACCTACCTAGATCTCAGGATCAGACCTCTGAGGTAGAGTTCATATGAAAACAGGTTCTAGGCCCTTCATGTGCTTGGCAGGAGAAAAAAAAGGGACGGTTTCTCTGATAAAACTGATTGAAAATTTATATTGAGAAAAGTTTTTCCAAGCAGCAACTGCCTCCTAGAGATCTTTCAGACCAGAAGGCATAAATTCTTAAGTACCCTTTACATTAGCCATCCATAGACTTATTGATCGGCACTCCTATTAACACATCACAGCTGATTTCGGTAATGTCTCCAGCAGTAAACAGTCAGCACACTAGCATCCCCTGGGGAGTACTGACTCACTATACAACTCTTTGATGAGAAGCAGTAACAACAGCAAGCATAGACTGTTGCCCGGTGCTCAAGGCCCTGTGCTCAGTTCCCAGCACAGAGGTGATGAAATAGAGCAAACTTAAGACAAAGACTATATTGTTAGTATCATGAGCCTATAAGTAGACTCCATATTCAAAACGGTGCCTGAGGTCCTGCAAGACATTGAACTATATAAACTACATGAATGACTGAGAACTTCCTGACATTACTACAGATGTAAATGAAAGGTGAATGCAAAGCACTGCTAAATAAAGTGGCTAAGCTTTTCTACGTATCATCATATCTCACTGTGAATGGAGCTGTAAGAACTGAACGCTTTATGACTTTATGATAGAGGTGAGCATGCTGAAACGTATAAATAAGCAAAGCAATAAATCCAAGGAAAGCAGTCCAACCCCCAGCATGCTTTCAGTGCATCTTATACTTGGAAAGTAACTTATTTTTCATGCTAAAGTAGAAGGACCATCAAATTTTCTAAAAATCTGATGGTGGCGCATGCCTTTAATTCCAGCACTCAGGAGGCAGAGGCAGGCAGATCTCTATGACTTTGAAGCTAGCCTGATCTACAGAGAGAATTTCAGGACAGCCAGGGCTATCAGAGAAACCCTGTCTTGAAAAACCAAACAGGGGTGAGAGGTAGTAGCTTATGAAGTAGCTGGCTTCCCCATGGCTTTTGACACATCCTTAGTTTTGGTTGCTCTTCTCCACTAACCCCTTCACAACCCCCATCTTTGTGTAAACTATTACTCTCAATCTTCCTCATGCTGTGACCCTTTAATACAGTTGTGGTGAACCCTAACCATAAAATTATTTTTGTTGCTACTTCATAACTGTAAATTTTTTACTGTTATGAATCATAATGTAAATATCTGTGTTTTCTGATGGTCTTAGGCGACCCCTGTGAAAGGGTCCGTCAACCCCAAAGGGGTTTCGACCCACAGGTTGATAGCCTGGTGTAAACCTTTCCACCCTAGTATCTGCACTTCAATTTTCAAATCATGTGTCCTCTACCCCCTCTTCCACCTAGAATTTTAAAACTTAAAAAAGATCAATTCATGAATATTCTTTAATAAACACAAGTCTACGTACCTTTTTTCCCAATGCCATATCTAATGTTAAGTCAAGATAAACACCTTGCTTTGGATTGGTAAAGTCCAGAACTTGAAACTTCTTAAGTAAGTGAATAGCTGTCTCTACTTCGTAGATCCGCCGTGGGTATAAGCGTTTTAAGTAGACATCGTCTTCAGGATCACGTGTCATGTACGTGTATGACTTTATTTTCTCTATATCATATATTGGTTTTTCATCTGATGTCTTTTCCTTGGCACCTTTTTTAATTTTTCTTGCAGGCCTTAAAGCAAGATACATACGGTCAACTTTATCAGAATGTATTCAAGGAGACCTTTTCTAAAAAGCTGATTAATAGAAGACAGAAAAACTGAAAAGCACATACTGCTTTACAGTTTCCCTAACTCAACAAATACCAATGCATTTGTGCTGTTTCTAGTCAGTACAAGGTGAGTGAGGCAGGGTTGCTATGTTTTAGATGCTTACAAAGGAGAAAGGGGAAATACACATGTAAAGAGATAGTTTCAACATACTATGTTATTAAAGACAATTAGCAGGGTCTTATGAAGACCCTTGGCTCAGCCTAGGAGTTAGGGAAGAGCTATGAAGGAGAAGACAGTCTTTTCTTTCTTTCTTTCTTTCTTTTTTTTTTTTTGACAGTCTTGATATACTCCCAAAAGAACTTCATACAGTAGTACACGTCTTTAGTCCCAGCACTCGGGAGGCAGATGCGAGCTGATCTCTGTAAGTTCAAGGACAGCCGGTCAACAGAGCAAGTTCTTAGACAGCCAGGGCTACATACACAGAGAAACCTTGGCCCCTTCCCCCCCACACCCAAAAAAAAAAAAAAAAAAAAAAAACAGAATAAAAAATTGTCCATAGCAGCACTATTCATAACAGCCCAAAGGTAGAAATAATTCAGACTCATCTGATGATGAGTGAAAATATAAAATTTGTCATCTCACTACAATGGGATGCTTCTGTTCAATTTTGAGTTTCAATGTCATTGTCACACAGATGTCACTATGTTTTTTACTTAGTCATCATCTTCCTACACTACTCTTGTTACTCCTCTTTGCCCCTTTGCTGGTCCCCACTCCCGGCCCCGAAGCCATCAATTTCCTGCTTTCCCATCACATGTGTCCCACTGCCTTCTCTTTAATACAATGATCTCCAGTTCCACCATTTTCCTGCAGATGTCATGGTACCTTTTTTTTAAATGGCTAAAAAAATTTCATTGTGGATATGTGTCACATTTTGTTTTAGCCATTCATCCATTCATAGACAAGCAGGCTGATGTTATATCTTAACCACAGTGAATTAATATACCAATACCCACAGGGAGATGTGCACAAATCTCGAGAATGTCTACTTAAAATCTCTGTGTGTAAATACTCAAGAGCAGTATAGCTTTAAATTCTGTATTATATTTTTGTTCAGTGTGCATGTGTTGGTGTGCATGCCACATATATGAAAGCCAGAGGACAACTTCTGGTAGCTGGTTCTTTCCACTTAACTTGTGAGAGTTTACACTTACTCACTGAGTCATCCTGACAGCTCACAAAGCAGTTTAATTTATACTTTCCTGATGGCTAAGAATATTGAACACTTCCTCAATTCATTAGCCCACTTATTGACTGTATGATATTTTGGTTTTTTTTTTTTTTAATTCCTTATAGATTCTAAATATTGATTCCAGTCTGATTCATAGATGAATAAGATTTTTTTGTCCAATTCTATAGGTTGACTTTTCACTCTGGTGACTGTTTTTTCCTTTGCAATGTATACAGAATTTTAATTTCATGTAACCCCACTTGTCAACTCTTGGATGCTCCTGAAGTGTCTACATGTTAAAGTATATAATAGAACATTAATCAACAACAAAAGAACCAAGTGCTTGATTCAGGCTACAACATGTATTAACCTTAAAAACAGTATATAACTACATCAATGGTGTAGAGTTTCTTATGTAGTGAGAGAAAAGTCACAAAACAGCACAAATCATTCCATTTATACAAAGCAGGATGAGGAGAAAATTAGTAAAGTACCTTCTGTACAAGCATGGGACCTGAGCTCAGTGCCCAGAGCACACATTAAAAGGTCAGGTGTGGCGGGTGCCAAGCTCTTCAAATCCCAGTGCAGGGCAGGCAGAGCGGAAAGGCTCCCTGGAGCTCACTCACTGGCCAGCCTAGCCAATCAGTTCACTCTAATTAGGGCCTAGTCAGGGACCAATGAGACATTCTGTCTCCAAAAACAAGATGGATGGCTCCTGAGGAGTGACAGCTGATGGTGATCTCTGCCCTACATACACAAACATGATCTCACACATACATGCAACCACACACACAGACATGATCTCTCACAAATTAAAATAAAACCAACCTCTCTTAGCTTTATAAACATATAAAAGCTGAGATAAAAAACTCTCCTAGCTTTATAAACAAAATAAGCAAAAAACAGATAGTAAAGCAGCTCAGCCCCAACGAGCAGCTTCTCGACTCTGGAACTCAATTAAAAAAACAAAGCAGGAAGATGGAAAGTAGGGTTGGCAACTCCATATCACAATGAGCAAAGAGGCGAAGAGAAACCAGTGAGCAAGAATGGTACCTAAATTTTAAGTTGTAGAATATTCCAGCTGTAATAGGAGACAGATCTGAAGGAAATGAGGTGATATTCCCTGTTTTTCTTCTTAAGGAGGGTGGCCAAGGCTGAATAAATACTGATGAGGCTGAAAGGATGATAGACTAGGAAAACATTTACAAGGTAAATACAGAAGATAGGAACTAGAACCATCTGTAACGCCTGTGGCGGAGGCTTGGAGAACCAGGTGTGAAAGAATAGTATATCATAACTAGAACCAGGAGGAAGTCAGACAGTTCTCTGGAAAAAACAGTAGTCAAAGGGTCGAGCTAACGCCCAACAGGTCAAGTGCTGTTTATGTACTCAAGTCTCCAGGGAACAGAATACATCCCCCAGGCTGCTGATCTGGCAATGTGACTAGTTTGGGCTGACAGAATACGGAACTGACAGTTTCCCTGCTCTCAGTATAAGCCAGTGGAGGCTTCAATTGTTTCCACATTAATGTTTTTATTACTGTCATTTTTCATAAACACAAGTCCAAGCTAAGAGCATGAGGAACACATGGACCAGAGCTGGCCCCACAGAGTCCAGGCTAAATTACATGATGCTCAACTGACCTGCAAACTTGGTAGCACAGCAAGTCTGGGCCACCACATTGCCAGCCTTGGTCAGAAACCACACATGTGCATGCAGTGATAAGTAGTTGTGGTAAGGTCTATTGCATACAAAAGCTAGTGAGTGGTTACAAAATACCAAAGAAATAATGTCCAAAGATGAAATGCAGGTAAAAGTTTAAATCTAAGAAAACAAACTAGGGGTGATTTAATTGTTCAACATTTATTCAAATCACCAAAGTCTTCAATTAGTAAAAGACTGTTTTAGAAAGATATCTGGAGTTCTGTGGTAAGCAGAATAGTGTCCACAAATGTGGCTTGAAAGTTAAATGTCCCCTACAGGGTTTGACTACTTGGTCACCAGCTGGTGGCCCTATGTGAGGACACTTGGGAAGCTTTAGGAGATGTACCACAGCTGAATTAGATCTCCACAGGACAGGTCTTCAGGTTATAGCTCAGTCCTCTTTCTCCCTCTCTGGCTGCTTTTTTATCAATCCAGATGTGAGCAAGCAACCACATGCTCTTCCCACCACTGTCAAAGGCTGCTCCTGCCACCATGCCTTCCCTGACAGGCTGAACTGTACCCACAAACCATGAGCCAAAAGAAATCTATGCCCCCTCACACCTTAGGCTGCCATTTGTAAGTTATTTTATAACTGATATGAGAAAAATAATGCACCCCAAAAAGACAACCATGTCACAGTATGTGACAAAAGAGATTTATGTGACTAAGTTAAAGACCATGAAATGAAGAGATTATCCTAGATTATCATGTGAGTCCAATCACATAGGCTCTTAGAGTAAAAACTTCCCCCTATCCCAGCTGGATCAGATGGAGCTGAGAGGCTGACAGAAGTTCAAGTGTGAAGGCTGCAACCTGCCACTGCTCTAAAATGAAGAAGGAGCACACAGGTAAAGGAAGGTGAGTAGTGTCTCAAGCCTGGGAGTGACTAGGAAACAGCCTTCAGAAAATAACTACCAATAGCCTCATTCTAGTCCAATGTTCTCCATGTCAGACTCTGAATCTAGACAACTATAAAACAGAGGGTTGTATTGTTTCGAGCCTCAAAGTCTGCGCTAGTCTGTTAGGGAAGTAACAAATAATGTGAACAATAAATAAATATGAAGCCTCATAAAACATATGTGAAAGAAATAACAGTCATTTTTAAAAAAATCTCAAACCCAATCTAATATAAAATTCCATTCTTGTTCTTAGCACTCAACAAATCCAATTATCACCACTAATAATAGAATCCTCCAGGCTAATAAGCAGTTAAACGCACTAGCAAATAGTGATAATCTCCATTTTAATGGTGCAGGCGTCCTCTCAAACTGCTAACAGCAAGCTTAAGCAAGTGCCCAAGTGGACAGATGTGCTCTCTTGGTACCTACAAAATTCTTAAGCCCCCCAACCTGGAGAACCCACATATCACTCTTATATTTACTAATGGAGTAACAGAGCCAACAGAAGACCAGCCAGCCTATTAAGGAAGAAAATGCTCTATTTAAAATTAAACAAAGGCCTTGGCTATGGCCATCAAACTTACATCAAATAAAATTTTGATTCCACAGCTAATTTTTTCAGTCTTTTAATATGCAATTAACAGGAGATCTCTGGATTTCATTTGTAAAATTATATGTGTAATTATAAATATTTGTGAAGCTCAAAAAGTCTGATGAGGTTATGGTGATGGTAAGAGAAATACTTACCTATGGTTGGGACTCAACTTCATAAATATTTGAGTTGTTCGATGAAAACATTTTTAGGTTTCAAATGGAACAGTGCTGTAGGAGAAACTAAAGTCTAGAATGACATCATCGTAGCCTAGAACACATGGGACTCTCAGGAAAGTTGCAGTTACTCATCTAACCTGTGTGCTTTAGTTACCCAGGTAACTGCAGATAGTTCTGTTTTCTTGGTGCAGCCTGCCAGCTGTCCTCTTCCCCTCCCCCAAACCTTATCATGTAAGCTTGTCTTATAAGCTTACAATCCCAGCCCTTGAGAGGAAGACAGGGAAGATCTTCAGTTCAAAGCCACCCAAAGCAACACAGCCAGTCCAGTCCAGCCTAAACCACTCATTCGTTCTGGGGATCAAGTACTTAGTCACCCAAGGTCCTCTACCACCACCAAGGGAGGTGTTACTGAAATTCATTAATCAAAAAAACTAAAACTACAATTAAATAAATTCCTGAGGTAACATGGTACAAACTAATGTCTCACAACCCACTGCTTTGCTTCCACAGTCTCCAAACCCACCTGCCTTTACTCAAAGGAGTCACATTAAGAAGTTTTGTTGTTCATGCAATTAGGCAAGACTATCAGAAGAGCATAAGAGCTGTGATTTTCAGAACAGTATAAATTATATTCAAAAGGATTGGGGGAGGGAGAAGAGGACAGCTGGCAGGCTGCACCAAGAAAACAGAACTATCTGCAGTTACCTGGGTAACTAAACCACACAGATTAAATGAGTAACAGGAGACTGTATTCAGCTAATCGCTTTCACCCGGCCACATCTGTCCTCTCACTACAAATTCATGAAAGGAAAAGTAATCCACGGTCAGATCCAATAAAACAAGAAAAACAATGTTAAAATGAAGTTCACTTCAATACAAAGATCCATGACCCCAAGAGGCCAATCCAAGTATTTCAAAAGCAAAGAATCTTTACACTGAGGTGGGGTTTTTTGTTTTGTAAAACTAAGCTGAACTAAATAATACCGCTTAAGGCTAATATGAGAGAAGGTCACTAACATCTCTGGCAGTGCCTTACTCTTCTTTTTAACCTAAGTGCAGTTCTGCTTCACGTAAAACAGAGGAGCTGGAAAGCATTGCAAGGAGGAAGAAGGGAGTGACAGCTTGCCAGCCTGCCTTGACCCACCACAGACCTGAGAATGCAGAACTGTGAAAGCAGGTGCCCAAATGCCAAAAAGAATCAGCTCCCCCTTGCTCTCATCATGTCTCCCAGGGACAAAATAAAAGAAAAGCAAGCAGGTAAGGAAAACTGAAAGGCTAGTGTGGCGATGTAACTCTAGAGCACACAGAGTCTGTCCTGTCATAGGCCTTTCCACACACCTCCTCCACCACCTGCTCCCAGGAATGACTCCAGCAGGCTGGAGACTAGAGAGCCTCCTCAGATAGTGCAGGAGGAAGAAAAGGCCCAAGCAAGCACCGCTGTTTCTGTTAGAAGGGAAGAAAACTATCACTAAAACTTCTACCATTAGAGTCAAGGCAGGCAACAGTACGGAGCCCAGCCTACTTACTATCTATCCCAAGGGAGGGCCTGAACTTCCCCAAAACCTGCAGTAGGTATAGAACATGGAGAAAGGAGAGCTGGACTCAGAATCTAAGTCCTGCCTCCAAAGCCCAGCCTCAGCGGGCCTACCAAACCCTAAGTCGGAATCCAGACTGCAGAGACTGCCTCTTGTCACCCATTTCCAAGCAGACAGACACTGGGTAATCAGCACCAACAGCCTATACTAGGGGAGGGCAGGCCCCTGCTGAGATGCAGCGGCACAGCAGCAAACAGCACTGTTGGGAGCCGACTTTAAGCAGAAAGCGGCTAGAAAGCAGCTATCAGCTTTGCAGCCATCTTGAGCCATATACCCTGACATGAGACTTGGTTTTCAACAGCCTACAACAGCTGAAGCACACTCTGATATCCCACATAGCTTGTTTTGCTGTTTAGTGCCCCCAGCTGCAAGGAGCACGCAGTATCTACGCCTATAAATCATGTGCTGCACGTGTTATCCACGTGCTATCCACGCCATACATGCCTATAAGGCGCACGTCATATCCACACCTGCAAGGCACGTGGATAAATAAAGCCTATAAATACCCAGGATTTCCTTGTAGGTATGTGGTGTAGTAGTAGTAGGTGCAGTGGTGTGTGTATGGTAGAGACAGTAAAGAAGACTTTACTACAGATCCTCTGGCTTGTCTCTATTCTTCGTGGCTCTTCCCCTTCTTCCCCTCTCTCTCTCTCTCTTGCTAGACCCTGACCTGCAGAACAGAGCGGGCTGCTATAGTTTGGCCCCAAAACGTGGGCCAGAGTGGTCCTTTACAGTTTGGCCCCTAAGGTAGGGCAGCTCGGGTCTTTACAATTTGGCCCCCAAACATGGGGCTGAGTGGGCTTTTACACAGCTCCAAGCACAGCACTAAGAAAAACCCAACAACCCAACCCCCATACTGAGCACAAAGTAACTGTACAGACATTTCTGCTGGTGGTAACCATGGAAACCATAAAACCTAACCTAGCTTGGCCCCTGATTACACTGGCTCAACATGACACATCAAAATACAAGCCCATTTACTATTTACTTTCAACTTGTCTAGTCTACACTGGACATTTCAGTATTTGATGATGATGATGATGATGATGATGATGATGATGATGATGATGATGATGATACACAAAGAAGCAAGAAAAAGACTACACTGTCAAGACAGAAACAGAACCAGACTCAGATGACCAAGTGGCAGAAAAAGAAGAAGCAGGATCTGCTGTAGGAAACAGAAGATGCATCCTTGCACATCAGTGAGGTGGAGAGGTTCAGAACAACAGAGCAGCCCATGGTATTTCAAGCATGTTAATCCCAGCATTCAGAAAACAGAGGCAGGCAGACCTCTGTGAACTCAAGGCCAGCCTGGTCTACAGAGCATGCCCCAGACCATCTAGGGCAACTTAGAGAGACCCTGTCACAAACCAAAAAGAAAACAAGGAACTACAAAGAGAGTAGTGGGGGATGTAGATGGATGGCAACAGGAGGGATCAGGCGTGAGGAGAGACAACTGGGATGAAGGGCATCTCTGGGACAAGACCGAAGCCAAGGGCAATGAAAACTCCCGGGGATCGATCGATGAGGTGGTCCTAGCTAAGATTCCTAGAAATGGGGAATACAGAGTCTGAACTAGACAAGACTTCCAGTAGACGGACTGGAACACCAACCCAGCCGCAAAACCTTCAACCTACAATTTGTTTTGCTGACAAGATGTGCTGGGTTAAAGATAGCACAGAAATTGTGAGGGTAGCTAACCAATGACTAGTTCAGTTAAGACCCATGGCATAAGACGGAGCCAACCCAGATAAAATTAAAAAAAAAAAAAAAGGGAAAAAAACTGACAAAGAGAAGCAAGCACTACCATGCCTCAGATCTTGAGTCCATGAACTATTTTTAGTAGATTCTGATGTCAACGAATTTAAAAAATTAAGATTACAACTATGAACACATCTCATTAAGTTGCTAAATAATCTTATGACAAATTTTCATAACTTTCTGAAGTGGGCATATTTCTTATGTTATGATTTTTAGGCCAGTAAAAAGTATCAAACTGTACTACAGTAAAATTTGGGAATGATATAAGAATTTTCTAGAGGATAAAGGAAAATGTTTTAAAATATTCTTAAAAATTAATAAGCCTGATAAATACTTGCACACAGGAAAAATAAAAAGGTAAACAGCCCAACATAAGAATGGGCAAAAGACGAAAGTAAGAAATACAATGAAGAAACATAAAACTTGGTAACCTATAATGTGGAGAACAAGCACTCTTCACTGCTGGGCAGGACGTAAAGAACAACTTTGCACCTCCACCTTCTCCACAACCAGTCAGAAGACAGGCGCCATTCACACCCAAAACAGGGTACAGGGCCACAGCTCGATGGCAGAGAATTCTACTTCTTAGAGCTTATACTTCAAATATTTCCATTATATATGACATACCTACTTTAAAATGCATACACTGGTACAAATGGACGGCTAAAAGCCACCGACTTCTCCCTAACTAACATTCACACACTTTTAATTGCTTATCATAAACTAATTCATTTAAAATAATTACTGTTAAAGATAAAAACCAGCTATTTGTATTGCTTCCAGTTCATTTTAAAATGCTCAAGAACAGAGGATCAACCAGGTAGCTTGCTTATCCTCACATGGCCAAATCTCGAATACTGCCTCACATATAGAGGACAGAGACTACATTGGCTAAGTTTATAAAAGTAAGAATATGGGCTGGAGAGATGGCTCAGCAGTTAAGAGCACTGACTGCTCTTCCAGAGGTCCTGAGTTCAAATCCCAGCAACCACATGTTGGCTCACAACCATCTGTAATAGATCCGATGCCCTCTTCTAGTGTGTCTGAAGACAGCTACAGTATATTCATCTAAATAAAAATAAATAAATAAATATTTTTTTTAAAAAAAGTAAGAATATGTTAAGCAAACAGGAATTAACAAATTCCCCTAAAAATTTCCAATTATTTTGGATATCCCTTAATCTAAGGGTTGTACTCCATGATTCTGTAGCTTGAACTCTGATAGACCCCACCTTCCAAAGCCATTAACGCTACTCTTTTAGACTAGATAATAGTTCTGAAGGCAGTCTTTTCACCAATGCATCCACGTTGCCTAACCCTGAGTTGCATTGTACTGAATTATTCCTAGATTATGTTGTTCAAGAATACTGAAATTTGACTCCAAACACCCACATAAGACTTAATCTTTGGCTTTCCACTCCTCTATCTGAAAAATGTCCATCATGGTGTCCATATTTCATACCTGTTATGATGATTAAATGAACAAGCACATGAAGTGTGCTCAGATATAATAATTATGTAGTGCATAAGGATTCTGTAAACTGTAACTGCTAATATTCTACAGCTCTTTGGCATTTAATTATTACTCCCTCAGCCATTTCTTTTAACTATAGAAATGGTGACATTAGGGAAAAAGACATTCAGAAAAAGATGATAGTCTGTTTTACACTTCATTAACATCAATGTCCTTAGGGAAAAAAACAAAAACAACTAGCATCATGCCTGACAACCAGATGGCATAAACCTTAAGTCCAAGAGCCAACATTTGTCTTTCGGTCGGTCCCTTCCCTCATTCAGTTCAATGGAAGCAACATCTATGGATAAAAACACCGAGTTCTAACTCCATACAAAACCAGCTTTTAACAAATTTTATCCCTTTATATTTCCAAATGCTGAAACTCTACATAAAAATGTGTGTGTGTGTGTGTGTGTGTGTGTGTGTGTGTGTGTGTGTGTGTGTTTCTGCATAACACAATGAACACTAGAAATCTGAAATTCCAATATACATTTCTAGTACTGGTAATCCTTTAACATCTAATTATAAAGAGAACCTTGAAGAAAAGAATATAATTTAAGAAGCAGAAAAAATTAGTTCCAGAACTAAACTCCTTGAGATCAAATTCTCATTCTGACATTACCGGTCCGTCCTCTGATCTGGACTGATCTCATCTTGATGGTTAGTTTTAATTGTCAACTGCAAACCATCTAAGATCAGCTGGAAAGTCCGGGTGAGGAGTGTGCTGGGCTGTGCTGGGCTGTGCTGGCCTGTGCTGTAGCAGTCAGAGGGTTAAGTGGGGTGGGCAGACTCACACACTTCATGGCTGGGAGCCTGACTGAGTGAAGAGCCAGCAGAGAGGCACAGGAAGGAAGAGCACACTCGCTCTTCTGCTCAATCAGTAGCCGAGCCTGGCTTCAAGTTCCTACGACCTCCACTGCCCCACAACGACCTCCACTGCCCCACAACGACAGGCTGCAGCTTGGAACAGCTACAAAGAAACCCTTTCCTCCTAAGGTGCTTCTGCCAGGATGTTTTATAGCAATGAGAAAGAAACCTTGATTTTCTTCTAAAATGAATACAACAGCTTTAAAAGGCAGTAGTGAGTAATTAGCTCAAGGTGCAAGTAACTACTGTTAATAAATCTTACCTTTCCTTCAGAACATTGAACTCCAAGGAGCACAGGTAACAAGCTTGTGTTAACTAAGGCCTTTATAGAACCTTGCTTTCGAATCACAACTTTAAAAGTGAAGGAAGTAACTAAACAAATACTTACTTTGTAGCAGCAGCAGCAGCAAAATGTCTGTTGGGCAAGAGACTGTTTACAGAACAAGGGTAAAGAGATGTCTGGTAAACCATCTTGCAAAGACTATGCCTTTGATGATGTATCAAAACTTGGAAAGAAAAACAAAATAATAACATTAAATAATCATCAGATTCATACATTTTTACATTATAAAAACCAGTAGTTTTTTTTAAAGCAGCTAATATCTTGTGATTCTTAACCTTCTATCACACTTTTAAAAAGTGTAATAATAGGAGCTAGGGTGGGTTTTTTTTTTTTTCCATATAATCATAAGGGCTGCCTCAAAAGCAACAGAATCTGACTGTAGATCTTCCCAGAATCCACATATCCACATGAAAAGCTAGGTGTGGTGGCACACGGCCGTAATCCTGGGAAGAGTGAGATGCCAGGTAAAGACAATCAGACCCCTGGAAGCTTATGGACTAGCTAACCTGACCTACACGGTCAAGTTCCAGGCCAATAAGAGATCAAAGGGAAGAGGACAGGTGACTCCCCAGGTTGTCCTCTGACCTCTACACATGCAATGCACACATGCCCCCCATCACCCACATAAATGCAAACACAAAAACACATACATGCAAACATACAAAATATCTAACAATGGGAGTAGGGCATAGTTTAATGACAGAGTTCCTAGCCTAGTACATACAAGGTCCTGTATTCCATAGCAGCATCACTAAAAAAGAAAAGATAAAATACAAAAATCATACTTAGACTAAAAGCAAGGAAAGCCATCTAATATCTAACTACTTTTTCCCTTCACTTATTTTGGGTTTTGAGACAAGAGCTCACTGTAGTTAGCCTGACCTGGAACTTACTAAGTAGCCGAGGCTGGACTGAGCCATAGGTAACATTTGATTACAGGCATGAGCCATTACACCCTCTCCATCTACTTTTACCTTAATCTCATTTAAGCTCAATAGATTATTTTATTTTTATTAATAGGGAATATTACATATGTATCCCTAGATTTTTAAAAATTGTTTCTATTTTATTTATTCATTTTTAAAGATGATACATTTACAGAGTTGTCTGAGTTCTTCTAAAAGCAGAAAAAGTGAGAAATTTGCTCTACCAGATCAAGACTTGTTATTAGAAGGGGCAGGGAGGGGTGTAGAAGATAAAGAGAGTCAGCCAATTATAACTGTATATACATGGAAATAGCTCAGTGAAACCCGTTTCTTTGCATGCTAAATAAAAATTCATTTAATCGAGGTAGTGCATGCCTTTAGCTCCAGCACTTAGGAGGCAGAGGCAGGCAGATCTCTGTGAGTTCAAGATCAGCCTGATATACAGAGCGAGTTCCAGGACAGCTGGGACTGCTATGGGGAGAAACTCTGTCTGGAAACAAAAATTTTAAAAATCCACTTTTTAAAAAGGCATTATAAAGTTTTATATTGGTAGTGGCACAAACACAGAAAGACAGATTTGTAAAAAAAAAAAAAAAAAAAAAAATGGCCTGACAATAAAATTATCCAAAGTTCCCACTACAGAGGAGGAAGAAACCCACTCACAGGTGAATGCTAATATTTAAAAGACATCTGGGATAAAGAAAAATGTCCTTATGGCCTTTAGGGGAGGAACAGTTCCACAAACAAGGCCTAAAGGCACTAAACAAAAAGTGGTTTACTAAGTGTTAAAAATTTTCTATTATCAAATACACTTTTTAAAACTTAAGGATTGAGGCTGTCGAGACGGCTCGATATCAGCCACCACATTCATCCCACCACCACCACACGTGTGAAACACTGAGCACAGTGACTCTTCCTTGTAATTCCAAAAACAGAAGGCTGTGACTCACTGTGACTCTCTGGCTGACCAGTCTAGACTAATCAACACACTGCAGGTTCTAGTAAGTGACCCTGTTTCAAAAACAATGAGATGGGTAACTCATGAGAAGCAACACACTACATCCATGCACACACAAGTGCACACATACCTTCCCACATGCACATACAGTGAAAAGAGGAACCCAAAATGAGTAGAGTATATCTGCAACATGTTCAGCTGACAAAAGAGTTGTTGTATCTTGAGTATGAAAAGGAATTCAATTGAAAAGTAAACAAAAGGGATAAAAAGGCTTCAGACTGAAAAGGAATTACCAATAGTGTGAAAGCTGTCCAAGTAGCATTACCTCATTAGTAAGCAGGGAAATGTCAACTTAAAACACAGTAGAGTATCCCATATCAATACTTCTTAAAGAGTGCTCAGCAGACCTATTATAGTCTGCAATCACATAAAGATTACACTAGCATGTAAAACAACAAACCACTAAATTATATTGTTCAATGCAACTAACAACACTTTTAATAATGGCCATGATGGAGACTCCTATGTCTCAACACTCAACGCAACTCAACTCAACTCAAAACCTGACCCTGTCTCAAATTGTTTTGTAAACGAAACTTAATCAAGAAAGCAGTGTCTGATTCTATTGTAGAGATATGGTTTATAAACTGGATAATCTAAGTATCATTGTTTTACAAACACCAGAAGAAGAAACCTCTAGGTTATGGAGCTTATTATGTTCCTGGTTAGTGGGGAGACAAGAACAATAAACAGAGGAAGGAAAAGGATTGCAGGAAAAAAGAGGGAAAGTTGTTTATATTTTAAAAGTAAAAGTCGATTTCATATGAAAGGTGACAGAGCTCTTGCCATGTAAGCATGAGGGATGAAATTCAGATTCCTGGCACCCACATAAAAGCTGAGTAAGCACAGTGCAACACCTCCCACCTCCAGGGGCTTCTCTGGGTACAGTGGGAATCCACAAGCTCCAGGTCCAGTGACAAACTGCCTCTAGAAACAGACTGGACAGTGATTGGCAGAAGAGAGCCAACATCAATCTCCAGCCTCCGTGTGCACATACATACGCACTCACACATGTGAACACATATACATATAACAAGTACACATACACATGAAAAAAATCCTACAGTGTATATGGCACTCTGAATTCGTATTAGCCATGTTTAAAGTGCTCAGACATGAGTACAGGAAACGGACGGTGCAGTTATAGGCCACTGTAAAGACTTGGGTGGGGGAGGGGGCTTTTCAGAGTTCTGAGCATAGGAGTAATATGATTAAGCTATTTTGTAATATTTCTTTATTTATTTAAATCCAAGTGATAGGGTCTCAGACTATAGTCCTACATGGCCTAGAACTCACTATGAGTCCAGGCTGACATCAAACTTGCATCATCCTCCTGACTTTGCCTCCCAAGTGCTGGAATTAGAAACATATGCCACCACAATCAACTAAAGGTCTTCATTAAGTTTTTATTTTATGTGTATAGGTATTTTGCCTTTAGAGGTCAAATGAGAGGGTCATATCATCTGAAACTGTAACAGTTATGAGCCACCAAATCCTCTCAACTGCTGAGCTATCTCTATACACATACAAACACACACACACACACACACACACACACACACACACCCCAAAAACAACAAATTGTCTGGATCAATTTAGAAGTAAAGCAAACAGGATTTGTCAACTTCTTAATGCAAAGTGTGAGGAAGAAAAGAGTCAAAGATACTCTGAAGGTGTGGCCTAGACAACTGAAAGTATGCAACTTTTATCAAATGAGATGAAGAAAACTGCAGCTTGTGATTGTAAGTTTGGTTTTAAACTTGTGTGAAATAACCATAAGCTATATACACATACAGCTCTAGAATTTGCAAATGAGTATAAGGCTGAACTCCAGGAAAGAAGTCCCAGCTGCAGAAAAATATTTGATAGTGATTAAAATATCGAAGTAACAACAGATGTGGCCACTAAAGGAATGAATTCACACACACACCCCCCAAAAATGATGTTGGGTACAGAAGAAATGAGAATGAAGAATGGGGTCCTGGGACACTACAAGGAAACAGACGAGGGAGAAGATAAGCCAGCTAACTAATGTGAGCAGTAATAGGTGGAATAATGAGAACATTAGTATGTATCCTGGTAGCTAAGAGAAGGAAAAGTGACAAAAATTTTAAATCTTCAGTTCTCTTCTTGGCTTCTTCAATTTTGTCTAATGTGCTTTCTATCACATCTGAAGGTAACACCCTCAATTTCTTTCCAGTAATAACATACTCTGGTTTGCTTATTTAGTAGTCATTGGGGTGTGTTGTGATCTCTTGTCACCCCTAACTTTTGAAGAAACATCCTAAATAAAGATGCTGATTTTGACACTTAACTTTCCTGAGAAAAGTTAAAAGTGAAAATGGATACATTTATTAGGAAGAATGAGGAGAGGTATGTAGCTCACTGGTAGAAATTTACCTAACATGTTTGACATCCTAGATCCATACCCAACACCACACAATAAATCACAACCTTTACGTCTTCACTGCCATTTAATAGGTGAATTTAGCTACGTGCCAAATGAGATTGGTTTCTTCCTATTACAATGGAGTAGTGCAGGCCGTTTCGTCCATTTAAAGATCTGATTTCATTGGAAAATGGTATTTATAATCATTGTCCTTAAAAAGTAAAAAGGCATGGTATTACATCAGACTTGACTTGTTACTGAAAAAGGAAACGCTACAAAACTAATCTCCAAATACCTCTGTAAATTTAAGAACTGGAGTCACCTTTATTCACAAAGCAACAATAAAAACTCCAAGGTTCAGATGTTTATAGATGTAAACCGATTGATATACCACCTTTCCCTTCAGGACTCACCAAACTAAACACATCCGCCATCACACACACAGGACAGAATCCTGGCTGGTATTCCTCATCCCTGACTGAAAGGCCTGCCAATGTATTTTCCCTCCCATTTCATCCTCAGAATGATCTGCTCCAAGAGAGAAACCTTGCGTTAAGGGTCGCTTTTAAGCAGTGATGACCCGTAGATCCCAGAAGAAGATGGAAGCATTTTAAGTACTTAGAGCTGACCGGTGCCTGCGAGATTCTGGCATGTACTCCGCTTCAACAAGAGAATTGGCTCTAGATTTACTTTCCATACAAGAACGCGGCTTGGCTTGGCTTGGCTTACCTCTACGGAGGAACCTTACGGGCGCCGCCATGTTGACTGTTCCAGAGTGTGCTGACAAAATTGGTTCCGGGTTTCAACTACGCCTAAACGCGAAAAAGGTTCCGCTCGGAAGCTGGCAAAGGGGGATGGTGTTGGTAGGAGCAGAGAAGCAGGGCGGGGACGACCTGGCTTAAGTGCCCTTGTGGCGCGGTTCCTGTCGGTTCTCAGCCCGGGACTGCCTTACGTGGTTCCGGCTCAAAGACTTATCAAACTTCAGGGAAAAATGGCTTTGTTAAAAAGGCTGTAATTATTCACTCCTTCTTATTTTTAATTTTTGACCCCGCAGATGTACTCAGAACGATCATTTAAACAGAGGGAGCCTAGTTCTTTGCCTAAAGTCTTAAAAAACCTGGAGTGTCCCCAGCTTATTTCGATATAGTCTCAGCCTTGTGAAGATTAGTTTTTTCTTTAAAATGAGCATTACTAGGCGACCGTGCGCCGAGCTAGCTTGTGCGCGCCTCTGAGATCGATCTTCTTGAAGGCATAGAGAAAACACAAGGCGGGCCAGGAGGTCCCGCTCACTCACCCCCTTTCTTTCATCTGTCTGCTTTTTGGTTTCCAGCTGCTGGCAAGCTGGTAAGACCTAACGAGCAGTACAGTGCTTGGCATTTTGGAAACACGTCTAGAGTTTTGTTTTGGTTCTTGGTTTTGTTTTTGTTGTACATAGCCGATCAGAGACCTATGCACAGGTTATTCTGTTCCCCCACCCCCGCCCCCGCCAAAAAAAGTTCGTTATGTCACATCTGCCTGTGTGGTTTCTCTAAACTAAGTCTGATCACAAATTAAATCAATTCATAAGAATAAACCCCTCCAGTGACTGGCCATTTCCAAAGGCTCACTTATGTCCTCTGCCTACCTCCTCAACCAACAACCTTCCTAACACACATGCGAGTGCGTGTACACACACACACACACACACACACACACACGAAGGGAGGGAGGAAGAGAGAGGAGAAGTCACATTTCTTACTTCTGTGACATTTTTCTTTTGTGGCTTTTGCTTGAATTATCATGTATCAATCACATTAACAGTATTTTTTTTCCTTAAGATTTCAATTCAGACTTCACTCATTGTTGGCAGTCTCCTTTCATACTTCCAGGACTGAGCCATTTCTTCCTGTTTTTGTGTAATCAACAGAGTTGTAATTTTTTATTTGGAACAATTCTGAGACCTATTTTTCTATATAATACAATTTACCAACCTAAGTGTACAAGTTAGTGGGTTTTTAGAGAACTCAGGGCTGTGCATCATTCACAATGTATCTCCCTACCTCTTTGAGCTCTTAGTGGCCAGCAACCATGTCCTTCATTTTTGTAACCTCAGCACATATTACACACAACCTCATGCAGGAAGAAAGGTCTGCAGTAAATGTTTGTTGAAAAAAAATGAATATATGCATACATGAATTAGTGACTTGGTAAAAACTTCAAGCTTGCAAAATTTTACTTGCTTTCATGAAGCTACCCCACAGAAGATGGACCGGATCAAAGCTGGAATTTTCCAGAAGCTTTATTTTATATTTATACCTAGTAGCCATCTAAATGAATAAGATTGTTACTTATTGACTGCTCTTGTTAACATGTAAGCCGTTGTTTCAAAAACTCTATGACTGTTAAAAAAATAAATAAAAAGAAAAACTTAGAACTTGAATCTACTTTAATAAATTTGTTCCTGCTCGTCCTCTTTCCTTCTATGTTCTTTTCACACATACTGTGAGTAACTACTATGTATCAAGCACTATAGGTACAGGCATAGATAAGGAAGAACAGGAAAACTGGCAGTCACCTCATGATACTTAGAGATAATTCAGTCTAAGGATATATGAAAATTCACCTATTGCTGGCTCTTCACCTCATCTTATCTCCACAGCCAGAGTCAGTTGGCCCTCACCTGAAAATACCTACCATGAGAATGCAACCATTCAGTCAGAACTCACAAACTGTAATAAGCTTACAAAAGTATTATTAAAACAATGTCCTGGATAAGTTCAGTGTGCCTGATTGTCTTCTTTGGTCACCAGAATCTGATGGCATTAATCAAGTCAGACCCAGAGTTCAGAAATTTACAGATAGATAGATAGGTAGATAGGTAGATGATATTCATTAGCTTAAAACTTTAGAAAAATTATAAATTAAAAGACACAGTCTGAAATGGCACTCCATTATAATGATTATGACTTCATTATCATCTTGACTGGATTTAGAATTATGTAGGAGACTGGGGCATACCTCTGGGTATTTCTGTGAGGCTATTTCTAGAGAGAATTAATTGATGGGGAAAACCCATCCTGAATGTGGGTAGCACTGTCCTGTGGGCTGTGAGCCCTGGGAGCTCTGACAGAATAAAGGGGAGGCAAGAGAAAGGCAGCGGGCAGCTGAGTGCTGGCTTCTTTCTGCTTGCTTTTGGTCATGGCACAAACCACTCTGCTATGTGTTCCCCAGCTAGGATGGGCCGAATCCTGTAAAACTATGAGTCAAACTAAATCCTTGTTTTAAGACATTTCTGCCAGCTATTTTGGTCACAGTAAAGAAAAGATGACATATAACAAACCTCTGAATGTTTGATACATAAGAATTTCTCTTTGCTGAAGAAAGCTATTTTGGTTAAGTGGGGGATATTCTGGAGTCAAACTTCCTTCCTCTGAATTCCAATATCACCACCGGAGAGTGTGCAATATGGAGCAAGTAGCTATAACTCCCTGGGTCCTGGCCCTTATTTGTGACATGGCGCTAACAATGAGATAATTTTCAGAGAACTGTACTATAGTATCTGTCACAGATTCAACCCTGAATGAATATTAAATGTCATTATTAAAGAACCAGATAAAATTCTTAGTGAGACCGACAAAACTACGAAGCATCCGCTTATTAAAACAATGCATAATATCCTCGATCCCTCACATGCTAGCAGAGTGCTTTTATTAGTATTTTCAAAGTCGCTTGTCTACGTGGTTCATCTTAAAATGCAAGGTTTGCCAATTGGTTTCTAGGAAGACTTAGCCACTCCAGGAGTCATGGCAAAATGCCAACAGCCTCCTACTTGGCTAGTTTCCCTGGGGGAAAATATTTAAATATGTGCTTAAGCCTGCTGTTGTTTTGATCCATGTCCTCAGACTTCTTCAAGCATTTCCCAGCTGATCAGGAAGTTTGTACTTGAAGAAAAGCTACTTCCTGTTTGAGGTTAGAGTTGAAAGAGAAAAAAAAAGATTCTTTCATCTTACAAAAATAAGGAAATCTAATTCTTTCTCTTTCACTCCTGTGTAAAAATTACCAAGAAGGCCTCATCAAACTCAGACTACCCACTCTCCACCCCGAGATCCTATGATCCTTTAAGTCTGGAGCAGGAACCTAAGCATTTGCATTTACAATAGGTTCTGGAGTGGCACTGATATAATGACCTAGGGACCACACATACAAAAACTCTCTAAGTAACTAAGAAACATTTGCACATGTTTAATGTTAACTTGGAGAGGAGTGGTTATTCTGTATAAAATATAAAATCCTCCCATGAACAAGTAAGCTACTGTTATCTTCTCTAACTTTACTCAGACACTTCTGTTTCAGCATCAAAATTCTGTTGCTAGTAGGCACAGTTTCCAATGCTTGCTTGCCTGCCTTGATTTTAAGTACTGCCAATGCTCATGTTGCCTTCCTACGTTATGGCCATTTCAGAATCGGGTTATGGCTAACATTCTATAGCCAGAATAATAGCATCTCAGTGTAAAGGTTGAAAGTTCTGCAAATGACATAGTAGAATTCATATTATCTTGTCTCTCAAACGCTGGAGCTTCTCTGTTTCTCTAGGAGACTAGATTAATTACAGATTGAACTGGGAGATTCAGAACTGTGCAGTGATGTGCCAGGAAAAGCTTAACAACTTGTTCACAGTACAAAGGAAATGAATTTGTAACACTTGCACATGTCCATGCTGTATATTCTCTCAAAATAATTAGCTTCAAGCTGTTAATCTTAAAGTCAAACAGGTCAACAAACCCTTGATAATTTATAACTTGGTTCTCATATGGCTATACAATGTTATTGGAAGTTTCCTAGGGGAAAAAAATTTTTTTAAAAAAGCTTTTAAAGACCTCTAAACCAAACCAATTTTTTTCTTGGTCCACACTTCTGAATACAAGTCCCAGGAAATCTAATTAAAACATAGGTTGTGATTTGATAAATCTTGAACAAGATTTGAGAGAGGCTGATTTCTAAAAAAAAAAAAAAAAAAAAAAAAAAACGACAATGTAGCTAGTCCATGGGTTCTACTTTAAGTACAAAGGTCCCAGAATATATCAAAGAACAAAATCGGCATTTCTTTGTGTTTGCTTGCATGTCTGTCTTTGTGTTTTTGAGAAAGGTTTTGAGGAAGGGAACATCAGACTGGCCTGAAACTCACGACATCACCCAGACTGACCTCTGTCTTGCAGAAGTGTTCCTGCCACAGCCTCCCAACTGCTGGGACAAAATCTGCATCCTTATCATTAACTCTAAACCATGTGGTTTTGCATAAGACTCTCTCTCCTAATAAGAAACAAGCTTAAGTAGAGTCCTGCATTTCTGAGTCTGTACTGCCTGGCTCCCACCTTCAGTGGGAAGAGAAACCTTCCTGCCCTAAGCACCTACATCTGCTTCTGGTCTAAACTTTCTCTCTCACTCAGATAAGACTTCCTGGGCAAAGTTATTTGAAACATGTTTTAATTCATGTTTAGGCTTGATTCTTCAATGACACAGTGTTGGGAGGTAGGAACTAGTGGGAGTGTTTGGATATTCAAGAGAGTAGAGCCCCGGAAGTGGGTTAAAGTTTTCCTTCTGGGGAGGGTTAAATGTGTCAGGAGGATAGCCCTTCTGTCTCTTACATGTGCCTGGTCTTCCCTTTTCCTTTTCTTCAGGGTTCCACTTGGTTTACGGCCACGAGGCCCTCATCAGAAGCCAAGCAGATGCCATTTCCATGTTCTTGAACTTCCTAGTCTTCTTCAGAACCGAATCAGATATTTTTATAAGTCACACAGCCTCCGACATTCTTCTATAGGAAAGGAATACAAATTAAGGTACCATTTGACACAAGGAATGCCTTTTTATGCCTGATCGTAATTTGGCTTGAAGAAAACAAACAGCAAAGACAAAACCCCTGAACCAATTCCTCTCTTGGGTGATATTAAGAAAGACTGAAATGGTTAGGTGGGCGGGTTTAAGCTGGTAAAGCCACAAAGATTCAGAGCAAAGAAAACCTTGAAAGGCAAATGGAACCTGCCAGGGACTAGAAGCGCCGAGTAAGTTACATGAATCATTCACTTGCAATAATAGAGATGGTGTGGGAAGGGTGAAAAAAAATCAGACTGATAATGGGTGGAGGAAAGGGATCCCAGGCCTCGGACTGTCTCAGCTCCTATTACAGCGCCTATCAAGATACAGAGTTCCTGTTCTTCCGCTCTGTTCTTGTGAGATCCTTTGTCTACCCTGTGTGCTTCCACAGTAACTCATTATCCCCTCAAAATAGTGCCCGTGGATTTTTATATTTTCTAAAAGTAAAAAAGCAGAAAAACCTGTAGGAGTCCACGCATGTACAAAGGCACATGTCTGTAACCCTGGCACTTAGGTGGTGGAGGCAAGGCAAGGGTTGCAGCGTGAAGGCCAGTCTGGACTGTGCAGGGAATTCCAGGCCAGCCTGAGCTACAGAATAAAACTACCCTAACCCTTCATCTATAAAAGAAGGAAGGAAGGGAGGGAGGGAAGGAGTTAGGGAGGGAGGGAGGGAGGGAGGGACGGGGGGGGGAGGGAGGGGGGGAGGGGGGGGGGGGGGGGGAGGGAGGAAAAAAGAAAGGAAGGAGAAAAGAAAAAAGAAGGAAGGAGGTAGCACATTCTCTCTCTCTCTCTCTCTCTCTCACACACACACACACACACACACACACACACACACACACACACACACCCCAGACTGCTGTGTAAGACTCTTGTTGTTAGTTAAAAAAAAAAAAAAAGTGTGAATTGACAGCTCTACTCCAGAATTAGTAACAAGCCCTAACCTCACCATCTCAGAATTTGAAAAGCTTTGGATATCTTCACTGTAATGCTCAGATGAATTCTGGTGAGAAAGTTAAGAATTCTGAGATGTAGTTGGTCACATCTGTAGTCAATTCTAATTGTTAGAAAATTCTTGCATATACTAAATCTGAAATTTCTCCATAACTTAAACCTATTGGAATGTTTTTGGTCAGTTCCATTTCCACCTGGGAAACTTTCTGGAACATGAGAATATCTATGTGCCTTCTTTAAATCTACCCTTCACTTGACTGATACGCTCCTAACCCTAGTTATCCAGTTTCTCCTTCCTGTAGGGGGGGCAACAAAAACCTCTCACTTTCCTAAGACCTTACCAAGGACTCCAGTCTGCTTATGGTTCCTTAAAGTATAGTCACAAACTGAACAAAACACCCCAAGGCAATAATACTGATTCAGGAAATACTGCTGCAACCTAAAATTGCATTAACTTACGCAGCAGGTCTACTGGCTTCACTTATCACTCTGTAAACTATCTTGTTTTTCTTCAGCGTTTCTTCTTTTATGATGAGAAGTTACCACAGATACCTTGAATTTTGAATTAAAATGGAAGCTTTTAGATGAACTTTTTGCTTTCCTATCTCCAAATTATAAAATAGCACTACTAACACCAATAAAGTATGTGTCACATACTTTTAAGTTTTCTACTCATTACATTTAAAGAGTAAAGAGAAAGCTGCGGGCCATTTGGATGGCTGAGTGGGTAAAAGAATTTCCTGCAAAGCTTGATAGCCTGCATTTAATCCCTGAAACCCAATCACGGGAGGAGAGAACTGACTCTTGGAATTTGTTCTCTGACCTCCCCTTGTGCTCCATGGCAACACAGATCATGGCAACAGGGACCATGGCATGTCCACACTATGGCTTGTACCATGGCATGCATGCGTGCGTGTGTGCACGCATGTGCACATGTACGCACCCATGCAAATACATATTAAAAAAGAAAACTAATTTTAATAATTTAACCAAATATGCCCATAAGTCTAACATATATTCAACACAAAAATTGAGATATTTTATATTCTTTTTATATTAAGTAATTATAATGTATGTATTCTTCACTTGAAGCACAGACTACATTTCAAATATTTATCTGTACCTACTTTATTGACAAGCACAACTTTCAAATTATAGTAATCATTGTGATAGCTAGTTCTTACTGAATACTCACTGTATTGCAGCCACTGTTCCAAGCTAGTTACATCATTTAACTCCTTAGATCCTCACAACACCCTTCTGGGATGGGCTCTGTAATTATTCTCACATTACAGATGAGGGGAAGAGTCACTGAGAAGTTAAGTAACTGGTCTAGCTAGTTAAGTTAGGACCTGAATCTACAATGACTGGCTTTGGGCTCACATCTTTACTGTGTATATATCATACATATATGTCACATGGGTTCCTGTGCTAAGTGCTATACATAAAGCATTATGGGTAATCCCCTGTTACAGAGGAAGAAATAAGGCCCCAAGATGTTAATTTCTTGCCCAGAATGACAAGCTGTCAGTAGACCCTGACATCAGAGCCGGTGTATCTAACCTTTGAGCTTTCCACCTCCACTTCATTGCTACCCCAAAACTCTAGGGTTCACACATATTTTCACCCACGAGTCAATATGTTTGTTGCTGATATTTTAAATGAGACAATGACCAGATAAGATCAGTGTGTGGGGGAGAAAGCAACCAAGACACGAGCACACCAGCACTGTGTTTTGATCTTCAAAGCTAAGTATGCTAAGTCACAGGCACCAGCAAAACACTAATTAGAGTCAACCATTTATCCCAAATGCGTGACGAACATTCGAAGGGGTAAAAGTTGTTTCAAACATTTATCTAAAATATGGACACATGCATTTAAAAGATGCTTTATACAACAAGAAAAATAACAATACCAACAAAGCAATTTTCAGAAAGACATCTAGTGCTCAGAACTCACAGAGGAGGCTAGGGGACAACAGTGGCTGGAAGAGTGTGACACCCCTCCCTTTTGTTCTCTTGCTGGCGTCACTCTTCTGTAAACCTGCCTTTCTGTCATTATACTCCTTCTAGACCATGCTTTTCCTTTTAACTTTTAAGCCATTTTGAGGTTGAATCCCTCACCAAATTCCAGCATCAGGGGTTAATCCGATCTTCCCAGTCTCCAGCCATCTCTTTATTCATTGCTTTGGAAATTAGTCTGAGGTTTTTTGTGGAACTCAGGAAATATTTTTAGTCATATTGTTGTTGTTGTTTGTTTGTTTGTTTGTTTGTTTGTTTTAGTGACAGAGTTTTCCTAGGTTACTCAGGCTGACTTTGAACTTTACATCTTCCTGTCTCAGGATTCCCAAGTGCTAGGATTATAGGTCTGTGCTATCATGTCTGCCTACAGTGGGCAAGGGATCATGGGTGGCATCAAAAGGTGGAAGGTAGCTGAACAAACCATGGGGAACAAGTCAGTAAGTAGCCTTCCTTCCTCTGTGGTCTCTGGCTCAGTTCCTTTCTCCAGCTTCCTGCTTTGAAATGTTACTTTAACTTCCCTCTCTTATGAACCTGGACATATAAGATAAAATAAGCCTTTTCTTCCCCAAGTTGCTTTTGGTCAGTATTTTATCATGGCAATGGAAAGCAAAGCAAGACTCTGCCTATTATTATTATTATTATTATTATTATTATTATTATTATTACTTTATCTCAGAACATCGAGTTCAAACACTTTAGCCTCACCTAAGCACAGTAGTACCACATTTTTGTCACAACTGTTTTATTTATTCCTCTGTTTTTTTCTGTTGCTGCTACTGTGTTAGCATTTTTTTTCTCCCCACAGTATAACTTAGGTATGAAATATTTCCCAAAAGATTTATGTGCTGAAGACTTGCTGTCCTATTTATGGATTAAATAATTGGGTGGTGATGGGTCATAAGAGCTCTGACTTAATTAATAGGTTAATCCATTGATGGATTTAAACTTTGATAGCATAATCAAAAATAGTAGGAAATGGGACATGATTCAAAGAAGTAGGTCATAGGCAATGAGTCTTCAAAGGTTGTTTGGTCCCGGCCAATCCCTGCCTTCCTCTTTTGTATCCTAGTGCCAAGAGATAAGCATCTCTGTTTCATCACACCCTTTTCCACAGTATTCTCTCTCTAGATCCAGAAATATGAGGCCAACCTCACATTGACTTCATGAAACTATGAGTCAAAACAAGTCTCTCTTCCCTGAAGTTGTTGTCTTAGGTGTTTATCACAGTGACAAAGTGTCTGATAACCACACCCTGGTTATTAGGTTATTATCTGATAAAGACTGAGGAATACTAGAAGGAAATGGGAGGAAGAGGGTCTAGTAATTAGTTTTCTCATTGCAGTGATCACACACATGACCAGAAGCAACTTAAGGGAAGATGGTTTATTTTGGCTCTCAGTTTAAAGGAATACAGTCCACCATGGAAGAAATGGCGGTTGAGTAAATTTGGTCTGTTGTGTCAATGAGAAAGCATAAAAGGCAGATTTTAGTGCTGAGCTGGGTTTTCCCTTTCCAAACTTTTTTATTTAGTCTGGGACTTCAGTCTATGGAATGGTGACACTCACAAACAAGGTGGGCCATTTCTCCTTAGTTTTCTCTCTGAAAACTCCCTCAAAGAAATGCTCAGAGGTGTATCTCCTAGGTGACTCCAAATCTGGTCAAGTTGGACAATGAAAACTAAAAATCACAAAAAAAAAAAAAGAAACGGACTAGGAAGGTTCAACAATCAAGGAGCCAGAGGTTCAAGCTAAACTTTTTTAGCATAATGAGTTAAAAAAGGAATGACCCTGCGCAATGCCTTGATTTCTCCCCCAGATAACAGAGATGCAATATTTTTGTAACATAATTTTTCCACAGCAGTTCTCAAATTTAGTGACTATTCTGAATGACTGTGTATTTGCTAAGTGTTTACTTTTAATGTGTAAATAAAATAACCTTTCCTAGGAGCTGGAGAGATGGCTCTGTGATTAAGAGCATTAACTGCTCTGCTAAAGGATCCCAGTTTGATTCTCACTGCTCGAGTGGCAGCTAACAACCGTCTATAACCTGAGTTCCAACTCCCTCTTTTGTCTCTAAGTTCACACAGACACAAATGTAGACAAAATGCCCATACACATACAATAATTTTAAAGAAAGGATGTTTTTTCTATCTTTTCTGGAAGACAGAGCAAGCCCTAGCAAAGCAA
Organism: Rhabdomys pumilio; assembly: GCA_030674055.1. Lineage (NCBI taxonomy): Eukaryota > Metazoa > Chordata > Mammalia > Rodentia > Muridae > Rhabdomys > Rhabdomys pumilio. The sequence continues at coordinate 99,578,182 of JANHMN010000006.1, read as the reverse complement.
GGACCAAGAGTATACAAAATGACCAGGAATAGGAATTATTCAGCATTTTAGGCCCTTAGAAAAACTAGGTTTATTTAGAAAAAATAATATTCAGTGGCCAAAAGAAAATGACCTTGACTGGGATAGATATATAGATAGAATATAATTTTTGTAAAAACTTTAATGATGTTTTAAGCCCTAAGTTATATAACTTCTTAGTTCGTACCAGTACAGGTTCAAAGCATGTGACTCTTTAAAACAACATCCAGAATACACTTCCCTGAAAGTGCTAAGTACCTACAGTACACTAAAGGAACAAGAAGCCTTGGTTCTCAAGACTCTGCCATTGGTAAAGGCCTGATACCTTTACGGTCGATAATATGAGTGGGGAGTTTTCAGTGTCACCATAGTTCATCATGTAAACGGCACACAGTGGATTCAGCAATCAGTGACTACGCAATAGGAACGCACCACTAAACACAAGCCTCACACACAATAGGAACACACCACTAAACACAAGCCT
>JANHMN010000006.1:99548950-99568955 GCA_030674055.1 Rhabdomys pumilio | reverse complement strand
GCCTGTGCCTGTATCTGTGTCTGTCAACTAGTCATTTGACTCCCTCAAGCCAGCTGCCACATCTTAATAAATGTTGTGTCCTCCAGAGCTGCTAACTCTGTTCTTAACTCAGAAATTTTCTGTGCGTGTTGAGTTGAACATGAATAAAAGTGACCTGAGCTGAAGTTCATACAACAAAAAGACCAGCCCAAAGCTTTATAATTACACACTGGCTCCTTTATTCATCCCACGCACTCCTCCAGCGTGCCCTGAGCTAGGGAGGCTGTGAGGACACAACAAGTCTGTTTTCCTTTATAAAACTATATCCTATGCAATCCAAGTCTAGCGTTAGAATTTCCTGATGTTTGGAAAATGCTGTACCACACAGGATTGTCATTTCCCCTGCTTCCCTTTCTATTAAGGTCTCTAAATGGAATGACATTGGAACAAACACAGGAGAGAAAGAAATTCTGGACCAAGCATTATGGATAAATGACTTCCTCCTGTTTTCCCAAATTACAGCTAAAATAGTTTACTAAAGACAGGGGTAGGAAGTGCAGTATTAGGGAAATGGAGTATTAGGGGTGGGGTATTAGGGAGATGGGGTATTAGGGTGGTAGAGTAGTAGTGGGGTAGGCAATAGAGAGTGAGGTAGTAGTGGGGTAGACAATGAGGGTAGGGTATTAGAGAGTGGGGTATAAAGGGGTGGGGCATTATGAGGTGGGGTAGTAGTGGGGTGGGTAATAGGATGTAGGGAGGGATGTGAATGATGCTCAGAGTTAATTGTCAACACGACAGATGTAGATTGTCTAGGACACAGGCCTCTGCGAGTGCCTGTGGGGAGGTACAGCATTAACTGAGGTAGAAAGACCCAGGTGAGGTGAGCAGCAGCACCCCTTGGCTAGGATTACAGATTGTTTAACTGGAGAATGGGTGCTGAGCAGCCCACAGTCACTGTGCTCTCAATCCAGACAGCAGAAACCTTCAGCCTTGACTTCCCTGCCTTAATGAACTGGACTCCTGAAATGTGAGCCCAGAGGAACAAACCCTGTCTCCTTTAAGTTGTTTTTGTCAGGACGTTTTATCCCAGCAACAGGACAAGACACTAAGACAGTGGGTAAGTCCCTGTGATACCAGCGCTTGTTCAACTGAAGCAGGAGGATTGCTTGAGCTCAGGAATTTGAGACTGGCCTGGGCCACATAGTGAGACCCTGCCTGTAAACGAACGAACGAACGAACGAACTAACTAACTAACTAACTAACTAAGAGGTTGCGTCCAGAGGGGTTGCTTAAGCCCAGGAATTTGAGGCCAGTTTGAGCAATACGAGACTCAAAAACACAAACAAACAAAAGATCCTCTGAGTGTGGTGTGTACTGATTCATACCTGTAATCCTGGCTTGCATGAAACAGTAGGATCATAAGTTAAAGGCCAACCTGGGCTATATTGGACTTTATGTTGAGATCTCTTTGTCTCTCTGTCTCTGTCTCTGTCTCTGTCTCTGTCTCTCTCTGTCTCTGTCTCTCTGTATCTCTCTCTCTCTCTCTCTCTCTCTCTCTCTCTCTCTCTCTCTGTCTCTCAAGAAAATAAGCCTAAATAATAACATAAATTTACAGTCTGTGTTGAAGTTATACAATTTTACCAAGTTTATGTACTACTCCAATATATGATTACAGGTGGGGAATATGAAGGATGGAGAAGGGGGCAGTTGGAAAATATAAACAGATATTATCTGTAATCTTACTTTTTTTACTTCCTGTTTCCTATTTAGTATCATATTGTGAATGAAGGAAATTATCTTTTGTTTTTAATTTTTTTTAAACCTTTTTATTGATTCTTTGTTTCATATCATGCAGTCCTGCTCATCATCTTGTCCCCTCATATCCACCCTTCACTCTTGCAACACCCCCCAATAAAACAGACACACACACACACACACACACACAGCATAGCAAATATCCCAACATGGAAGCTGCAGTGTGTCCCAGTGTGTCCCACAGTGCACCCCTCTGTCCACACATCTTCACTTGCAAATGTTCACTGCAATGAGTCATTGGTCTGCGTTCCAGGTCTCTGCTTCTGTGACACCATCAATATTGAATCTTCCCTGAGACTCTTCCCGGTTGTCCTGTTGTTGCTCTGTGTCATGGAGATCCTGCAGCTTTGGATCAGCAGGACCAGCCCTTTCACATGTTCCAACAATTCATAAACGATGTGTTTTGGGGTGGGACAACTCAGAGTCCTGGGTCTGGACCTAGGTGGTAACTTAGCTGCTCAGCACACTGGCTCTCCCTAGTTCTCACCACCAATGTGAGCTCTGCAGCACAGCTCTGGCTAGGCCACCCAAAGCTGCCATAGCCAGGAGGCAGGGTCAGCTCTCCTGCTCTTATGACTCCAGGTCCAGCTCACCCACACCCATACCTCTATAGCTAGCTCTACTGTGCTGACCAGCCAAGGCATGAGGCCCACTCTCTCAAGTGCTATATCCTGTGAGGGGCTGGGCCAGCTCTTCCAGTTCTCACACCCTTAGGGGTGACTCACCTGTGCCTTCACCATCATGGCCAACCTTATTGTTGCCAGAAGAGGTATAGGGCCACTCTTCAGAGTACTACAACCAGTGAGGGGGTACAGCTAGCTTTAAAGCTCTCATGCCTTTTGTATCTACCTCAGGGGGTGGGGGGAGCATCACCTGAGGGGAATGATCTCTAACAACAATTATTTAATGTTATATATCCAAGCATTTGAATTCCTTGGCTTTTGGATACCAGCACTCATGCCCTATTGGTTTGGGTTCACTCAGTAAAGCTCTTCTGTCTGAAAACTATCCTTTTCCCTCGGAAACTACCAACAAGAAAAATACAGTTCTTCAGACAAAACTCTACTTGCTGGTTGCGTATACTTGATGAGAATTGCATCATAACACAGTGAGCTGAGCAGCCCTTCAAAGACATGTACATGTATGTACAGCGATAGAAGTGGGAAAATTAGCTCTCTACCACCAAGCATAGTTCTTTAATTTCTTCTTTCATTCCTCATTAAATGAATGAGCTGTATATATTCAGAAAATAATAATTATAACAACCTAAAAACAGTTGATTATTTCTGAGAGCCCCTCCATATTACATATTCAGATAGTCCAGGAAAAAATGTATGTACATAGCTTCAAAATTGACTCCTCACTCTCTGGTTGAAAACATGTGTTAGTCAACCTTTTGTTATTAAAACAAAATACCTGAAGTAGGGAAATTTTATTAAGAAATGTTTTAGCTCAAAGTTCTGGAGGTTAAAAGTGCTAAAAGTTCTGAGCAGGGTATGTCTGATAAGTGTTAGGGCTGTCTCTGTCTTTCTCATTTGAGTGAGTGAGTGTGTGTGTGTGTGGGGGGGGTGTTCTCCTTATAAAAATCAGAGTTCAGTTATAAAGGCTCCACCCTAATAGCCAAATCACTTTCTGAATGTTCCACCTCTAAACACTAAAGTAAGATCAAGTTTTCACCATTTAAAAAACATTACTATAAATGTTTGAGGATTAACGTGGCATGAGTTGGAGGCTGGGAAGGACAAGCCACATTTAAACCACAGCTGCACCACAGAAGGCAGAGGGTTACCCGGAAAGGATAGCAGGAAAGACAATCAACTCCTCTGCCTTCTGAAATGCCTCTTGTGTGTCAGTGTAATTCTAGGAATCTTACAAATGCCACCTCATCGAATCCTTACAGGCCATTAAAGTACAACTTAGTTTGCTCCTTTGTGTAGGTTTGAAATGAAACTCTTAAGATGTAAGTGAGCCTCCTAGTCACCTTCCACTGCTGGTCCCAGACAACCAGCTTAGAACGAGCAAACGATTGTTAGACTCATCACCTTGAAAGCTTCAGTCCGTGTTCAGGTGTCCCTGTTGGTTTGGGCCTGTGTCAGCATCCTATTGCAGGAACATGTGGCAGAACAAAAGTGCTTACTCAGAGCCCAAACTTAAAGGAGGGAAAGAGGAAGAGACTGGTGTCCCACAGCCCTGCCACCCTCTTCCTTCTCCTAGTGTTCCCCCCACTCACTCTCCCTCTTATGTACGTTGTTTGGTTGTCCTTGTTTGTTTGGTTTTTGTGTTTGTATTGGAACTGTGTGCTAGAGAGTGCTGGAGTCAGGACCTCACACAAGCTAAGCAGGCATTTTACCCTTGAACTTCCCTCCTCCCACATCCCCTTTGAGAGCATGCACCCAGTGGCCTGTTTTTTATCTGCCCCACCTCTTAAACAGTCCAACAGACCTTAAGTGAGAGTAAATTGGAGTCAAGCTTTTACACATGAGTCTTTGGAGAAGTTTCTAGGTCCAAACCACAGCGAAGACTGTTCACTTAAACACAGTTAGAATTTTTGTGCCAATTACATTGAAGCATTGAACTCGCCGTCATGTAAATCCGTCAGTAGTCACTCTGAATTTGTTATGTACAAACATTATAAGGTACTACAGAAGAAATAAAGTAGTATATGCTCCCTGTCCCTCAGATTGCTTCCTTTCTAGTCACTCACTCACACACACGGTAATGGTGGTGGAATGAGATTGACTCTAATAACGAGGTCACTCAGAATGACAGAACATATTTTGAGATGCAGGATTCTCATATCTTAAAAAGCAAACAACTGACGAGGACAAGGAGAGGATGAGTATGAAACTGTGTACTCCCTCGGCATGTTGGTGCAGGTTTAAAATTCCCAAGCTCCTTTAAAAATTGAATTTGCTCGGGGTTTATTGAGTCATTTATTCAGAGATAGCCTTAGGGTAAGGACATTAATTAAACCAACTGTAGCAGATCGTAATACAGCACAGAGCACTTAAAAGGCTGGAGGAAGAAGGGGTGGGAAGCAACCTCCCGCACTTGCCGACAAGAATTGTTCCACAGAGATCAAAAGGGAAAGGCATTCTCGGGAGAAGTTTTATCAGAAGGTAAACAAAGTATGAACCAAGGACCCTGGCCATTGTAAGACTGTATTTGGCTATATACTATAGTGGCTAAGTGTTGTGTATAGCCCCAACCTCCTGTTCTGATGGTAGTTTCACTCCTGGGAGGGGCTGCAGAGGAGGAGTGAATCTTGTGAACCTTCTGTCCAATTGAATTTGTAAAATAAAGGCTAGAGCCAGTGATTGGACAGTAGAAGGGGAGGTGGAGAAAAAGGCTTAGAGGAGGAGTCGGAAGGGGAGGAGTCGGAAGAGGAGGAGTCAGAAGAGGAAGTCACCGGGAGAAAGACTACGGAGGCAACAGAGAGCCCGAGGAGCCGGAGAGGTGGAAGGACAACAAAGGAGAAGAACGTGGCCTAGAAAAAAGCACAAGTTGTAAGGGATCTCATAGCTGGGGAATAGAGTAGTACAATGGTAAATCTGCCCAATCTAGGCTTGCAGTTTATAATCATAAATATTGAGTTGTGTTTTTCTTGACCAGACTTGTTTGGGTTGGAGATTTACCACAACAGCTAAGCATATGAACTCTAACAGCAAAATCAACTGGTTTGGATGCTGGGTCCGCTGAAGAAAATTGCTTGACATCTTTGAGGGGAAATAATAATAATACTTATTTTATATGGTGCTTGTAAAGGTCACACACACATACATACAGATGTACAGACATACTAAAAGAATCTATACTTTTTTTAATGTGAAAATCTTTATTGAATATTTTATTTACATTTCAGATGCCATCCCCTTTCCCCATTTCCCCTACCTAGAAAACCCCTATTCCACCCCTACTTCTCCTTTTTTGCTTTTATACTATTTTTTTAATGTTAATCAAAGGCTTTATAAGTTTGGTAATGCTCAATATCAATCAGAAGTGTAACCCAATACCCTACCTAGATATATCAACTATCTTTGTCTGGCAGGGACACGTAAACATCCACCTCAGTGTCCCCCCCCTTTTGTCACCTAGCTCCTCCTCTCCTTACTCCTTATCTTCCTCTTCTTACTCCTCCCACCTTAGCTCCTCCTACATATCTCCCTTCCTGTTAAAATAAAACTTGCTTCTTAGAATACAATTAGAGCATAATTATACCAACTTGTATCAGTAAGGTACAAGATAGACCTAATATCCAGTCCATCATTTGTTGACTAAACAGAACCTCCTAACTAAAAGACTGTCCCTCCTAACTAAAAGACTAATTCTGAACCTGGCTTTTTTTTTTCTTGGCTTTAGAATGAATGTCAGCTGAAAACCATCCTCTCAAACCTTTTCTCTCAAAGTAAATAGCTGGGATTGGCTATGAGACTATAAGTCTCAAATCCGTCAGAAATCCAGAATGACTGAGTTAACTGAAATTATAGGAAGCAGCAAGCATAGCTTCTAAAACTTAGCCAAATTATAGAGACCACTGAACACCTGGACAGTCCCTACACTACAAAACATGGGAGCATTCAATCTTCAGCCTTCTGGCCCAGGATCATCTGACAGACTAAGTGTTGCAGAATTATTAAGGGCTGATTACTCTGTCTTGGCAGATATAATCAGTCAACTGTTCCGCAAGTGTGTCCTTTTCTGGACAGTGATTTGTCTGTAGATGGAAAGAGGCAATTCTTGTCTAGTGGCTGTCTCACTACAACTGGAGTAACTCCAAAGATACTCAATTTCTTCTTAGAATCCAAGACAGGAAGCTGTCAGGAGCAGACAGGTCTCTAATCAAAATGAACATTAATACAGAAATGTTTGTAACGTCAATTCTGTGGACTTCTGGCGTTTTGAAAACCAACTATCCATGTAAGGCAATCTGGACTATTACTTGTTAAGTCCTCTCAGCTAAATAAAATATAGAAAACACCCTAACAATAAACTCAGAGCCATGAATTTGCTATAGGCCTTAACTCACTGGCTAACCATCTCAAATCAGTTTAAAAACTTAAAGAAGGACTGGGTATAAACTTTGTATTCCTCAATTTGTTATATAAGCACAATGCCTATGACAGTAACAATATTAATCTCACTTTATATCAATAAGAAGCTCATACCAATGAAAACCTTACATTTGAAATCAAAGTAAATTTTGTACCATTTAAAAAATTATAACTTCATCTTAATAACAATTACACATATTTCTACACATAGGTTATGGCTATGCAATAAATCCTAGCTAATCCTCCCTGTTCCAACAAAACCACTACTTTTCCGTAGAAAGACAGCCCAATATTAACCACCTCAGTCCCCAAGCCCAGGGAATAGGGGCACCAACTCTTCATTAACTTCTTTAAACAGATTATGGGTGTTGAAATATTAGAAGAGGGGCAGGGGGAAGAGTAAATTGATAAGCCTTGTCTGTGTCTTCACTGCATCCAGCTGCAATTCCAGGACATCAGAGGTTCGAGCAGGTCTGTTCAGCTCACTTGATGAGTAGATACATCGAGGCTGTGTATTCTGCAATATATAACTCTCAAAACAAATTTTAGTATCCAGATAATTTTTTGTTTGAATTCTGGAATCTAGTCTTTTGGTGGCCTGCCTCTGTCATGTCTAATCCATATAATTCTGGGAGTTTCTATGAGGGTGTACTCCCACCATCCTCCCATTTTCACCTCCCTGCTCTCAAATTCCCCAACACTAGGGAATCTAAACTTTCAGGCACCAAGGCCCTCTACTTCCATTGATGCCTAACCCCTTACCTCATCCCCCCGACTCCAATTACTATGAGCATGTGCTTCCACCATCTTCTCATTCCCACCTCCCTACTCTTGAAATTCCCCAACACTAGGGAATTCGAACTTTCAAGTATCAAAGCTGTCCACTTCCACTTATGCCTGGCAAGGCCACCCTCAACTACCTATACAGGTGGAGCCATGAGTCCCTCCCTTTGTGTTCTTGGGCTGAAAATTTTAGAATGGCTACTCCAGCTTGTTTCTTAGGACCATTTGCTTGAAAATTTGTTTTCCAGCCTTTTACTCTAAGGTAGAGTCGGTCTTTGTCACTGAGGTGGGTTTCCTGTATGCAGCCAAATGCTGGGCCTTGTTTATGTATCCAGTCCATTAGCCTATGTCTTTTAATTGGGGAATTGAGTCCATTGATGTTAAGAGATGTTAAGGAACAATGATTGTTGCTTCTTGTTATTTTTGTTATTAGAAGTGAAATTATCTTTGTGTGGCTATCTTCTTTTGAATTTGTTGGAAGAGGATTACTTTCTTGCTCTTTCTAGGGTATAATTTCCCTCCTTTTATTGGAGCTTTCCTGCTATTATCCTTTGTAATTCTGGGTTTGTGGAAAGATATTGTATAAATTTGGTTTTGTCATGGAATATCTTGGTTTCTCCATCTATGGTAATTGAGAGTTTTGCTGGGTATAATAGCCTGGGCTGACGTTTGTGTTCTCTTAGGGTCTGTATGACATCTGTCCAGCATCTTCTAGCTTTTATAGTATCTGGTGAGAAGTCTGGTGTAATTCTGATAGGTCTGCCTTTATAAGTTACTTGGCCTTTTTCTCTTACTGCATTTAATATTCTTTCTTTGTTTTGTGCACTTGGTGTTTTGACTATTATGTGATGGGAGGTATTTCTTTTCTGGTGTAGTCTATTTGGAGTTCTGTAGGCTTCTTGTATGATTATGGGCATCTCATTCTTTAGATTAGGGAAGTTTTTTTCTATAATTTTGTTGAAGATATTTATTGGCCCTTTAAGTTGGGAATCTTCACTCTCATCTATACCTCTTATCCTTAGGTTTGGTCTCTTCATTGTGTCCTGGATTTCCTGGATATTTTGTGTTAAGAATTTTTTGCATTTTGCGTTTTCTTTGACAGTTGTGTCAATATTTTCTATGGTATCTTCTGCACCTGAGATTCTCTCTTCTATATCTTGTATTCTGTTGGTGATGCTTGTGTCTATGACTCCTGATTTCTTTCCTAGGTTTTCTATCTCCAGGGTAGTCTCCCTTTGTGATTTCTTGATTGTTTCTACTTCCATTTTTATGTCCTGAATGGTTTTGTTCAATTCCTTCACCTGTTTGGTTGTGTTCTCTTGTAATTCCCTAAGGGATTTTTGTGTTTTCACTTTAAGGGCTTCTACCTATCTACCTGTGTTCTCCTCAAATTCTTTGAGAATGTTATTTATGTCCTTCTTAATGTCCTCTATCATTATCATTAGAAGTGATTTTAAATCTGAATCTTGCTTTCCTAGTACTATGGGGAATTCAGGACTTCTTGTGTGGGAGAATTAGGTTCTAATGATGCCAAGTACCCTGGGTTGCTGATGCTTATGTTCTTGTGCTTGCCTTTTGCCATCTGGATCTCCTTAGTGCTACCTGCCCTGTCTCTGACTGGAGCCTGTCTTTCCTATTATCTTGGTTTTATCAAAACTGTGTGGGGTGGGTGTTGCTACTGGGGTAAGAGTTGAGGCCCAAATTCTGCTCAGGCCAGGAGTGACTTCCTGGGTCCTAGTGGGTTCAGGTTATTCCCTGTTTGGGGCAGGCATTGCTGTCTGCTTACCTAAGATAATGCCAGGGTTAGAGCACCTGGGAGCCCTGCTTCCTTTGGATTCCTAGAGATTGAGGGCAGAGCTGCCACCTGGGATCTGCACCGAATCTATACTTTTTTGATAATATCTTACAAAGTATTTTTTTTAAAGAGCCAGTAGCTGGACTTTTATAAATTCAAACAGAATTTATAAAAAAGTATACAGGGTCTATTGTTTTCATTCCACGACTTAGGAAATGGCGTTGAACTTGGTAACTATTTAATTAGTTGGTAACCCCTAATGTCATATTAAACAACAGGAATATTATTAGGTGATCTTTAAAATATTTTCTGTAATTGCAGCTTGTAACTGGCATATCCCTACTTATGAGGAAAAAATTGAGAAGTGAGAAGGTAGGTTTTTAGATACCACAATCAGGAGAGAGGCCTATCTCTCTCCTGATAAGGAAATAATATTTGAGATAGGTGAAAATCCAAAAATTCTCTGGAAAGTCCTACACATGTCAAGATGCATCATATAAGACTTTTAAATGTCATTATGAAAAATGACAAGCCCTTGCCATCAAAAGTCACCACAAAGGCTGGTGCTGTAGCTTAGTGTTAGAACACTTACCTAGTGTATCTGATGCCCCGGGATCACTCCTCGGCACTGGGAGGAAAAATCCCCTCTGGACAAACTGGAAAAACATGTTTACAATGGTCTGAACCTAGAGTAAACTCTATTTCACTTATAGAGGACTTGGGATTTTGAGGAAGAAGGTTAATGCAAAATTTTTATAGATATGCAGCTATTACATAATTTTTAAAAAGAATAATTGTTCTGCTTGGAATTTTCCCAAGAGTAATTCACCATGTTAGAAATATCATGTCATTTTTATGACCTACCACACCTGTCTATCTGTTGGTCTGCTGTTATAGTCATAGGCTTCACATTAAAGCTACATGTAGATACAAGCTTCTAACAACTTTATTTTGGCAACCATTGTAGTCAAGTCTGAGTACTGCATTATAGTATTTAATGATAAATTACTTTGCTTTTAATTACCCTATAGCTTATAACTAAGGCATTATATTATTTTAAAGAAATCATTTATGTACATAAAACATATTATTTATGCATACCAGGTCAGAACAGGTCAGGATAATAAAGAAAGATTACAAAATACTTGCTATTAAATGAGAATGTTGGATCTGAAGGGGTTGAGCATTATACTTAGTGGCATTACATTACATTAACATTGTAACAATGAGTGGAGAAAGGAAAGTTCACAGTATCAGCTATGGTTCATTCTCAGACATGCACACACAGAGATGTGTAAACAGACACACACCAAAACAAACTACACTCCTTTGATAATATCTGACAGATTATAAAGAGGGAGCCAGCAATTCCACTATAGATGCCTCTTCTCTGTTCTCCTGTAGGCTTTTAATCCATGTTCTTCATTTCAAGCAGAGAATGATGACAGTGTACTGTTTGGATTTCCAGGAGTCAAATTGGAAACAAAATTTATGTTCTAATCCTGGCCAACCCACTTATTCTAACCCCATCATTTTTCTTTCTTTCTTTTTTAATTATTTGATTTTCATATAGGATGTATACAATGAATATTAGGAATTTTTACTTTCTGTTGTTACTTCTTTCATCTCTCTCCTCCCACTGAAACCCTTCTTCTTCCCAAGCTCCACTCCTGGTTTCGTGTGTGTGTGTGTGTGTGTGTGTGTGTGTGTGTGTGTGTGTGTGGTCACTTACTGATGAATGGATAAACTTATCAGTGGCTACACCATTGAAGAAAATGACACATGGTTGCACCCTCCTAGGCCTTTATCCTACCATCCCGCTTGGTAACCATTAGCTTCCAGTAGTCCCTCAGTGTGAAAAGTCAGAGATTTATACTGTAGATTAGTTACTTTTGAATCACTGTTACCCTGACCACACAAACAAGGGAGAAAAGCTGTATTTTGGTTTGTGGTTTCTGAAAGATGCCAGTCCATTTATAGTAGGAAAGACAGAGAAACTCAGGTCATGGTGGTGGAGGCAGGGATTCACATCATGGTAGACCAGGAGATAGAGGTCCTAGATCTGAGCAGGCATAACCTTCAAAAAACTCACCCCTACTGGCCTAATTCTATCAGCTGGGGCTCACCTTCCAGTGGCTCAACAGCCTTCAAAATTGTGCTGTCTTCCAAGCTGGGAACCCATTGTTCAAAACATGAGTTTGTACGTGACATTCGAGATTCATACTATAACAAAACATGTGACTCTAAACGGCTACCCAAATGAAAAGGGGGGGGGGAACTATAATCAGGACGTATTGTATGAAAAAAATCTATTTTCAATAAAAAAATCCACAAATAAACTTATAACCATCCTAAGCAAGCAATTAAACAAAATTAAACAGAACAAAAACAACAAACAAAAAAACCATCGATGAGTACAAGTTTACATTGTGTTTGCTAACAATGTGCCAAAAAACATCAGTATGAGAGGACAAATGGGTGTTAATAGTTATCTATAGTCAGTATACATGCTAATTTCTTTTCTAGTTGCTGCTGTTAGATACCTACCCAGAAAAGGCAACTTGAGGAAGGAAGGAAGGAGGGAATATTCTGGCTCATGGTTTGAGAGTGCTTTGGGGGGACGGCACCGCAGAAGCTCTCAGCTAAGCAAACCACTGAAGAAGAGAAAAGGAATGTAGGTGTTTGACTGGCTCTCTTTCCCATTTGATTCAGTCCAGGATCCCAGGCTATGGAGTAGTGCTTATCATATTCAGGTTAGGTCTTCCATAGATGGAAGATACTCCTAGATTTCTGTTCCCTAGGTGAATAAAATCCAGTCTATGTGACAATGTAATTTAGCCAAGAAAATATATTTGGGAAAACACCAAGATAAACAAAATGAAGCATGTTGTTTTAGTAAAACTCAACTAAAACATTGTGTGTGTGTGTGTGTGTGTGTGTGTGTGTGTGTGTGTGTGTGTGTGTAGTTATAGGATCAAACCTGAGGCCTCATGCATTTTGAGCAAATACTATGTCACTAAGCTAAAGTCACAGACCCAAGACTTCTTAATATTATTTAACTGGAGTATTCTCAGTTTCAGAGAGTGAAAAATGCAGTTGATAGCACATCAGGATTATTTTTACAAATAATCTCTCCTCTCCCTACTCACTGAGAATCTCTGGGAAAATGACAGTTAGCACAGGTGCAGAAGCTGACTAATTAAGGTAATGTGGGGCATTTCAGAAGTTTTTATCTTCAAATGACAGTTCCCAGGGTGGTTTTTTTTTTTTCAGGCCTTGTAGCATGCAAAGGGGGAAGGGTTTTGAGTAGTGATTCTCCTAATTCATGCCATATGAAGGTATTCAGACTTGTAACTTCATCTTGACAAAAAGAAGGAACTGAGACGGTCAACCAGAGAACACAAATTAGAGTGTGTGAGGAGCACAAGTCATTTTAGAACTAACGTAAAATACAGGCTCTTCACAGCACAAATAAGCTACGTCGAATAAACGTGAGAAACATGTGCTTTGTTCGTTCAGTTCAAATATTGAGATTTGGCTTATCAAATGGAGATATAGAAGGAACGTGTTGTTATATATGGAAGAGTAGCAGCAAGGTGGTGGGAAGTTTGTGTCAGGGGCTGGAGAGGTGGCTCAGTAGTTAGAAGCATTGACTGTTCTTCCAGAGGTCCTGGGTTCAATTCCCAGCAACCACATGGTGGTGGCTCACAACCCTCTGTAATGGGATCTGATGCTCTCTTCTGGTGTGTCTGAAGAGAGTGACAGTGTACTCATATACATTAAATAAATAAATAAATAAATAAATAAATCTTTTTAAAAAAGAAAGAAACTTTGCGATATTAGAAATATTGTTCTTTCCTGGATTTTTTGGGGGAATGGGCTAGCAATAGAGACAGGCTACTCAAAGAAGTGGAATACAGTTCTGAAAAGACACAATGACTATCTGTACATAGGAAGAGCTTAGTCGTTTGATTAAGATCATTGTAAAGGTCAGGTTTCCTGATTTGGTTGACCTGTGTGTATTAGCACTTGGTTCCGTCCTCCCTCTTTTTCTTTTCTTGTTCCTTCCCTATTTCCTTCTTTAGCAGCTGGTGGAGACTGAACCCAAGGCCTTGACTGTGTTGAGCATATGGTCTACCAATAAGTTGTCACCACCCAGGTCAAGGCTTCTTTCATAACACATAAAGTTCCTGAGTCCTATATATGCATAAATCATTGAGGTTGATTTCCGGGGATGGGAGTGGAGCATCATCTTTCAATCTAGGATTGAATTTACGTAGTGTGCTAAATCAGATTCTGCATTATTTAATTGGATAAACATGAAGTACAGACACACCTATGACGTATTATAACAAAAAAATGTTTAATTTTAAACCAGTAAATCCTTAGCTAGAACATGTAGTTTCCAGAAAACAGAGAACACAATGGAACAAAATCAATACCAAATGTTTGTCTAAATAATCAGAAAAACCGGAAGTTCAACATTGTTTGGGATATTCCTTCAATGGGGATGACTGATTCTTTCAATAAGTCAGGATTACAAAACAGGGACTGTCAGATAAGGTCAGACTTAAGAGCCATGTTAACAAGATGCACTATGGGATACTAGATTCGAGAATGGTTGGGCAATGAAGCTTTGAAGACCATATTTATATCTGAAGGAAGCTGCAGCTGTCTCTTAACAAACTTCGCTTATGCTTATGCTGGTCCAAGTTCTTATACGTGACTTGATAGATGAGCTAACCCTGCTTTCCTCATTCTCCTAGGAAGGATCCTCTGCTGAGGCCTCAGCATAGCATAGCCATGTAGCTAGTTCAGCCTTCTCCTCACAGTATGGAAATTGCTGTTGCTCTGCAAGTGGATGTTTATGATTCAGATGAGGAGAAGCAATTTCCCTAAGACTGCATAATAAGTGGCAGAGTCAAAAATCTGTATTCTACTATTTCCTTTTCTACAGTCATTGGGTTCCACTACACCTAGTTTACACGTCAGAGTACCTTTCCTCAATGTGAGGAAATAGGGATGAGGATATGCTGGGTTGTGAGAGCATCAAGGGAGGCTGTAGGAAACACTGGGGATACATACTTGAAAGGACTCTTTGGAGACAGTGCAAATGTAGGTCAAATTATGGAAGCAGAGAACAAGGCCAACAACAACAACGACAACAAACTGGGAAAGTTGGAGCATGTGTAACAAGTTTGGATAAAAACTTAGGGAGAGTGACAGAGAAACGTGCTAAGTTTGCAAATATGGAAGTCCAGGTTATATGCATCCTTGAAAGGCAGTGGGGAGCCCTGTACTATTTACAGGCTAGGAAACAGGTTGGCGTGCATAAAATGTACATGCTCCTAAAAGTCCAATGGTATCTGGGACAAGAAAAGAACCTTACTCTTAAGAAGAAATGGTTTTTCTTTTTTAAATTTACAGAATAAGGGAATCCATCTATTTGACATCTCAGAATTTAAATATAGATGTTCTTGAGGATACCCAAAACAAACTCTACTGACCTATTGGAGAGATAAAGAAACAAAGGGAAAAAGGGAATAATTAATTATGAGCTTCTAAAAGCAGACTATGAATGTTTTGTTGAAAAGGCCTTACTTTCATTTAGATGAGCTTGCTTTGCTAGCATTAAGTTTTGGTTATAAAATTAAGTACACCATCTTCACTCTATCTCTCTGGACCCTGAGCCCTTCAGCATTGTGGTGTGATAGATCCTGTTTATGCTACATTGAGGTTTACTTATGTATTTACCAGAAACAGTTTCTCAGCTCACTTTTCAGCTATTTAATGACTTTTTATTAAGTTTATAGTAATGAAATCTAAGCAAGTATTTTAGGCAGATCTTCCAGGAAAGTACTTACAGGGGAAACAAACTTTTGCATTGTCAAGAAAATAAATTCAATAGTTAGAATTTCAACATCCATAATATCTTTTCCTGTCTTTGAGCAGAAGAAGGTCCCATCCTTATAGATGAGTTAGAAGTTCCTCCTCTGAGTACCAGCAACCCTTTAGACTACAGGTCTTCTTCCATCCTGAGCAGACGCATTTATCGTAAATTACACAACTATGTGCAGCAGGCCCTGACAGATGTACTAGCCTATGAAACAGGAGAGGAAGTCACACTTTAAAGATAATATGGTTCTGTGATCCACAACTGCCTCTGAATTGGCCACTAGCAGACTTTTTAATGTGTGTGTGAGAGAAAAAAGTTATTTCTGATTTCTTTTACTAGCAGATAATTCCTAGTAAATGAAGACAGCATGGGTTGGATGTGGTACCACATCTGTAATTAGCAGTTGGAAAACAGAAGCAGGAGGATCCTTAGTTTGAGGCTAGCCTGGGCTGATCTACATAATGAGTCCCAGAGTAGCCTAAGCTACATAGTGAGACCTTGTCTTGAAAAATAAAAAACAAACCAAAAATATTGATGGTATGACTTGAGGATGGTGACCACTGATCAAATATTTCTTGAGAATTATGTATCAAACATTCATAGATAAGGAATTTCACATTTTATTATCTGCTAAGGATAGAGCTCACAGTAAAGGATTCCAGGCAAATACATACACACATAAGTAATTAAAGGATACTGTCTCAAGGTTGTTCATCCACATATTAGAGACAGTTGGCCAAAAGACAAATGGGGCGTAAGTTTTGATAGATCATATACACGTAGAGACTCTTACTTAATTTATCTTCATAAATGGGCTGTCTGCTTTTTTTATAGACAATGATTCAATCCGTGATGGTGATGAGAATGGTATTGCCTTATTGCCTCTGTTTGGTGATTTCCCAGTGTATTTTGCAGCTAGTCTTCTTTGAAAGAATGTGTGGTTAAAAAAAAAAAATTCAGAAGTTTTGGTTTCAGAAATCAGTTCAAGAGACATTCTTGAAAAAGTTAGGTCAGAATTCTTCCTCCCTGCCCCACACTCCCAGTAATAAGGCTGAGACTCAAAATGTATTTACAAATACCTTGACCATACAGCTAGGCAATATCCTGACTAGATCCTAGTTTAGATAACCCATTTATTTCAACCTACATTCTGCCATGTGGCTGGTTACCTGTGCTTGGGTATCATGTGTCTGTCGCCTCACATCTTCCTGGGTGACTCTTCCCATGCATGGCTCTATTCCAAAATTCTTTCTCTGAGATGTTCCACCTTCTATTTCCTGCCTATGCATGGGCTTTTTAGTTGACAGGTGATGCATCCATACAATCCACAAGATATTCTTTCTATACATTCTATATAAAAACAACATAATGGTCAATTTAACCATACTTTCTATATTAGAGTTAGGCATGATGCTGCCCTGTGTCTGCTTCCCACTTGGGATACCAGGCTTGTTGTGCACTACTGAGCTGGACTGGAGGGAGGGAGGCTTAGCTGGGCATGGATGAGTGCAGTACAGGATCTTAGTTTTTACTGGCTATGAACACACCTGACAACAGCTTTGGAGAACTGGTTTTGTTTATTGGGGGGGGTGTTTATGCCCCCCTGGGGAGGTGGCCAGGGTCTCTGGACCAAGGTTTCTGTGGCCATATACCATTGGCTAGGGCAAAGGTGTTAGAAGATCACCATACTTCATCAACATACTCAGGGACGTGTGTGTGTGTGTGTGTGTGTGTGTGTGTGTGTGTGTGTGTAGGAGCTTATGAGGTCAAACAAGGCGTGAAGCGTGATAGCTGTTAGGTTAGTAAATTCTTACTAGGATTGATGGTGGGGCAGCCAGCTTTATGATGCCAGGTTGGGAGGGGAGAGGTAGCCAACTCCTGTCATCCTCATGTTTGAAGTACCTGGGGATGAAGCTCCTTTGACCCTTCCTCCTCAACTCTGGGCCATTATGATCCCACACACAATGTGGTGAGAGATTTAGTAAGGTTTTTAGATAAAGTAGTGCTTGAACACTCCTTGCTACTATAACAACCTGTTTTAAAGGCAGAAATATTCTCCTCAAAGCAAAGGAACACCAAAGAGAACGGAAATTACTGGGAAACGAGATGGCAATACAGAAGACAGATATAAGAAGCATTTTAGCTTACTAGTTTAGTTTTTTAATTAGTTAATTTATTTTATACAAGGTTTAACTGTGTAGCTCCAACTGGCCTCGAACTCACAAGAGGTCTCTCTGCCTTTCAGTGCTAACTATGATGAAAGGATGGGTCATCATGCCCAGCTAGCTAGTTTAGGTCTTATATGCTTGCTTGCCCCTGTCTGCTATAGGTAGCTTCTGAAGCATGGCTTTGAAAAATCCTATAAAAATCTGCAAAGTACAGTAATGGATTTTATTGACTGGAGAGCATGTCAGCCATCTCCCAGAGTGATGAATGGAGGCCTGAGATATTTATTTTGGTCCAGCAAGGAAATCTGTGGAATATAAGGAAGTACCAGAAAGAGCGGTAATAATATTGATGGTATTGAGGTACAGAAGTTAAATAAATACAAGGTAATCAAGGGCTTGAAATGGATAGTTCATAAAGAAAATGAATAAGGACAATGGAGACCTTTGCTTACCGTTTTATGGTGGGTAACATATAATATGATATAATGATAACAAGTGACACATTCATCTTTTAAGAGTTGTGGTTTGAATGTGAAATGTCCCTTAGGTTCAGGGTTTTGAACACTTGTTCCCTGTTGGTGCTGCCATTTGAGAAGATCATGGGACCCTTAGGAGGTGGAGCTTCCTTGGAGGAAGTGGATCACTGTAGGAAGCTCAGGCCTACTTCCTTCACTCTGTACTTCCTGGCTGTGGATGCCATGTGACTGGCTGCTTCCTGCTCCTGCTGCCATGATGGACTGTATCTCCTTGAACTGTAAGCCAGAATACACTCTTCCTCCCTTAGTTGCTGCTTGTCAGACATTTTGTCATAACAACAAGGAAAGTAACTAATACACAAAGACAGTTGTTTAATCCTTAGTGAAATGCACAACCAATCTAGAGACATGAACAAGGGGAAGGGCAATGGGAAGAGTGGATAGGCCAGGAGAAGAAGCATTAAGTCACCAATATTGGATGTTCGTGCCAATGGCAGTTGACATCTTCAAGAAAAGTAAGAAGCAGCTTAGTATGGTACATGGTTGTAATCTGAACCCTTGCAGGGATGAAGTAGGAGAATTGCCACAAGTTCTAGGTTAGCCTGAGCTGCCCAGCAGACCACCATGCACCGTAATGTGAGACCTTGGCTCACAAACAAACAAGCAAACAACAAACCCCAGGGGCCTGAAGAGTGATCGGCAGAGTGCTTGGTTAGCACGCACCAAGTCCTTGCTTGGTTTGATTATGTGGTTAGCACCATATAAAATCAGGTCTGGGAGCCCAGTCCTATAATTATAGCACTCGGAAGCAAGATGATCAGAAGTTCAAGGTCATCCTTGCTGTGTGGTAAAGTCAAGGTCAGCCTGGGCTGTACTAGATTCTATTTCAAAACAACAACCACAGAACCCATATTTAAAATGTCAGATTCTACGCCGGGCGGTGGTGGCAGAGGCAGGCGGATTTCTGCGTTCGAGGCCAGCCTGGTCTACAGAGTGAGTTCCAGGACAGCCAGGGCTATACAGAGAAACCCTGTCTCGAAAAACTAAAAAGAAAAAAAAAAAAAAAGAAAAAAAATGTCAGATTCTGGGGCGTAACTGGGAGGAGTAGAAAAAGAGAAAACCTTAACCAGGACATATTATATGTGGAAGCCTATTTTTAATAAAAGAAAAAGTATGTCAGTTGTAGTAGTGTATTTTTGTTATCCCAACACTTGGGAGGGTAGATTGATGTATCTCTAGGGTTTGCTTGTCTGTTAGCTTTGCCTACTAGGTGAGATACAGTTCAAAAAACCCAACCCAACCAACCAACCAACCAACCAACCAACCACTAAAAAACCCCCCAAATTTCTTGAAACCAAACCTTCAAAAATGACCAAACCAATTAGGTGCATAGCTATTGAGGAATAACACCTGAGCCTGTGGCTGTACTTTAGCTTCCAAGTACACATATACATGTTCACCACAGACATGTGCAAGTTAGTACTTGTAGGAAATGCACACATACGAACTAACATAAAACCACAATAAAAAACAAAACAACAACAAAAAATATAAAAATAAAGAAAGGAGAGAGAGATATTAAAGATAGGAGCATAGAAAGTTTAGTTCAGTGTTTAGACTATGTCACTTCATAGAAATGTAATTTAGAGGTCCTCTAAGGAGAGCTGGAAAGTAAGATCAATAAAGATGATCTCAATGTGAATCTGTGTGCATTTACATACCATGTTTGTATATGAATGGGCACACACACATGTGCGATATGCATGTGGAGGCAAGAACATACTTCAGCTGTTGATCCTGAAGTTTTAGCTGCTTTGTTTTGTCTTTTGTCTTTTTTGCTTGTTTTGTGTTTGTTTTTGAGATAGGGTATCTTACTGGCCCAGAACTCACTCAGGAGGCTAAGTTGGCTGGCCAGTGGGTTCAAGGGATCTGCCTACCTTCTAGTCACCCCTGGTTCTGTAAGGATGTGTCCTTACACCCAGCGCGCATGCATTCTCTCTCTCTCTCTCTCTCTCTCTCTCTCTCTCTCTCTCTCTCTCTCT
>JANHMN010000006.1:99483848-99548940 GCA_030674055.1 Rhabdomys pumilio | reverse complement strand
TCTCTCTCTCTCTCTCTCTCTCTCTCTCTCTCTCTCTCTCTCTCTCTTTGTGGGTTTTGCAAGATCAAACTCAAGCCCTCTTTCTTGCAAGGTAAGCACTTTACTGGCTGACACTTTCTTTCAGAGTTCAGGTTTTTGGCTCATTTATTTATGGTGCTGGGGATCAAAGCTAGAGCCTTGTGTGTGCTACAGAATGATACGTAATTGAACTACATTCCAGATCAAGTTATAGTTATTCATATTTATAAAATGGAATAAAATGTATTGAATGACTTTACTAATATTTTTTAAGATTTATTTTTATTTATTTATGTGTTTGGTTCTATGTGTGTTTGTCATGTGTGTGTCGGTGCCCTTGGAGGCCAGAAGGGGGTGCTGAATGTGCTGGGGCCTGAGTGACAGGCATTTGTGAGATGCCTGATGTGGGTGGTGACAAGTGTAGGCAAGGCTCTTAATGACTGAGCCACGTCTGCAGCTCCAAGTTCCCACTTTGAAAGGATAAGTTTTCTTTTAATTCACTGACATATAGGCGTACTTCTTCACAGAATATTTCTTTAAATGTGTACATTGTTGTAACGATCAATTCTAGAAAGTTAGGGTATCCATCACGATAAAGATGAGTAGTCATTGAAGAAATACAAACTAAAAACAAAAGAGCTATCACCAACCAACTCAGCGTGTCACAGAAAGATCTGTACTTTCAGATGCATTGCAGCTCCAGTCCCAACGTTCAAGGCAGATTTCTCTACTTTATTCTGATTAAAACTTTAAAAAGGGCAAAAATCTGACAAATGTGAAAAATATCCAGAAACGAGATATTAAAAACGGGTTTTGGCTTGCTCATTTTCTTTTGTTGAGACAGGATCTTTCTCTGTCCTCACAGCAGGCCTAGAATGTTAGCAAGGTTGGCCTTTGCCTTGTCTGTCTCTGCCTCCTGAGTTCTGGGATTCTAAGTATGGAACACCATATCATGTTCTATAAACTGGTTTTTAAAAATGTTCAGGGAGACCAATAGTGGTACAAGCCTGTACTCTTAGCACTCAAGTGGCAAGAGGAGGGTGTAAAGACAACCTGGACTGTTACTAAGACTGTCTCTCAAACAAAGCAACTCCCCAAACCAAGCCAACCAAACATACAAAAACCCAGCTAGAGCTCGAGCTGTAGCTCAGTTGTAGTCAGAAGTACTCAGTAGTCCTTCCTAAAGACACTGGAGGCCTGGGGCACTGAATCCCTGGGTATAGTCCCCAGTATGCCAAGGGGAAATTAGTGCAGATCAGTCCTTCACCTCTGTTTGCAGCAAGTCAATATACTTGATATAATACAGACAATTTCTCTGAGTAAAGATTATTTGGATGCAACTTGGATTCAACTGAGCTTTTAAAAATTGACTTTCATGTATGTATTTTGCCTGCATGTATGTGTGTGTACCACACATGCTTGGTGCCCAAGGAAGTCAGAAGAGGGTATTAGATCCCCTAGGACTGGAGTTATGGATGTTGTGAGGTACCATGTAGATCCTAGGTATCAAACAGAACCTTAGGAAGAGAAGCCAGTGCTCTTAACCACTGAGCCATTTCTACAGCTCCCCCAACCCTATTGAACTTTTTAATAAACATCCACATTCTTAATTCTAAATGTTATAAATATCCCTCCAGTCTTCAATGATTGTGAAACATTTATTCCTTAAAGCTTAGACACCAACAGTGAACATTTACCTCTGTAAATCTGGGTCTCAGGCCCAGCAAAGCTCAGCATTTATTAGCACTCTATCTGCAGCTGATCTCTCTTCCTGTTATTGGCCAGTGGATGGTGGAGAGTATCAGATGGCTGAGGTAAAAAAGTCAGCGATTTCCATCTGTCCTTGTAGGCATTGTTTGTCTGATTTGTGTCACCTTTCATTTTTGGCTCCTTCTCTGAGAACTTCCTGTTTATGTGTCAGCTTCCCCTGCAAGGACTGTCCGTGCATATGCCTAAGGACTGTACATGTTTGACTGTCTTTCCCGTGCTGAGAGAGAACATAACACACCTGGCATGTATGTGTGCTTACTGTGTTCGAGCTAGAAATTTACCTACAGTTATTTGAAGACATGTGAGACATGTAAGTATCGAATTAATCTGACTTAAATTCTTTGAAGTATTTATTTTCCCCTTTTCAACATTTGCTAGTCTTTCTATTTTGGGAGTATGTGTCAAGAAATGTGGTAAATAAGGTGCCATGCAGACAGGTTCACTATCCTGGCCTCCTGAGGTGACTTGTTTGGCTTTGTTATTTACAAAGCTGAAGATTACTAATTATTATTAGTATCTTGTCAGCCTGAAGATTACTAATTATTATTAGTATCTTGTCAGCCTAAACTAAAACAGTTGGGATTGAATAGACTTTTTCCATGATTAAGGCCATCTTAACACCTTTTACAAAAAGTGTTGGTGTGTGTTGGGGGAGGGGAGTGGGGGGGTTACTAGCAGGAAATAGAAACTGAACCAGGATGGAAAAAACAGGTAGCTGGTAGGTTTTTTATTTTTTTTTTTTTGACCCAGAGGGGCTTTTTCACTCATTCACACTTCCTGGTAACAAGATGAAAGTGCAGTTCAGTTCTCTATAAATAATTTGCATTTTAATTGCACTCCCTTTCTCCCCTGTCAAGAGATAAAGGCTTTAAACATTCAGTAACAAGGCCTGAAATAAAGGCAACCAACACGGTGCCTTAAGAGTGGTGAAAACAACATATATTTGAGGATAAAACATATAGAACGGTGTAATCGACTCTGGACCAACGTCGGTAAATACCCAACGCAGAGCTATGCACTGAGACTGAAAGTGCAAATTCAAGGCAGCATTCTGCCTTGTGGAGCACATGCAATTTGCTTCTAGCTCTGTTGGTGGAACAAGCTTCAGGTGGCAAAAATAAATCCTCTGGACTTAAAATAGCAAGCTCCATTCACACGGTAACCAATAATATTTCTAGTTTACACTTAAATGTTTTAATTCCGTAACCGCCGCAAACTGCCAAATACATAATTTCATCGCGAGAAAGGAGAATTTGAAATTAGGACGGGGTTATCGCAGAGCGTCATACGTTTTTAAATCTATCTCCCGCCATGCAACTTAAACATGCGTTAAAAAAGAAAGAAAAAGAAACCCACTGAGGCTGTCGGAAAACATTTCCTTGGGTCGTTTCACCTCACCTGAGCACTCCTTAACCACCCAGAATGCCCTGAGCTTTGCTGTGGGCCTGCGTGGGCCAGCGTCAGGGAACAGTGCAAGCACACGCGTGTCCCTTCCCCATCCCCATAAAGCACGTTAGGTTTTGCTAATCGTACAAGTCTCCGCTCTACTCTCTGCTCAGTCTTATAAAGCAGATTTTTTTTTTTCAAAACACCAGCGAGAGCAAGGAAGGAAGCGAGCCAGGCGCTTGGCCGCCCCGCGCGCACGCGCACCTGCCGAAGCGCGACGCCGGAGCCCCGCCCCTTCCCTCACCCCACCCCTCGGCGCCGGGGAGTGACTGACTCCCGCCAGCCCCTCCACGTCAATCAACTCCCCCCTCCTCCTCCTCTTCCTCCTCCTCCTCGCACTCTCTGCACCTTGTTATTAATCTCTAAAGCGATAGCGCCTGGACTTCTCTCCCCGGCCCTCGGGGTTGTGAGCGTGTGTGAATTAGAGCGAAGGCACCGAAAGCTCGCGGCTCTCTCTGTCTCCCTCTTTCTCTCTGCTCCGCCCCGGCCTCGGCAGCAACCCGGCTCGGCAGCAACTCCCGCAGCGGCAGCCTCAGCGCCAGAAGGCCAAGGCCAAGGGCGGGCTCCGAGAGGCTCTCGCAGCAGCGGCAGCCGCGTCTCCGGCGACTGCGGGCCCTCTCCTGCTCGCCCCGGTCGCCCAGGTCCGGCGCGGCCCGGCCCGCGCTCCCCCTTCCCCGTCCCCCGATCCGTCTGCTCTGCGCTCCCTTCGGCCGCCCTCCGCCGCCTCGGTGGTTCCTCAGGCGGCCCGGCCCGGCCCGCCCGCCCCGCGTCCCCTCCGGCCGGTGCCTCTCCCACCGGCGGGCTGCCTGCATGTCTTTACTGCCCTCAGCCCCGCCGCCACCGCCGCCGCCGCCTCCCCCGCCGCCGCAGCCCCAGCAGCAGCCGCCCCGCCGCCGCCGCCGTCGCCGCCGCCCGGACCCTGGCGCGCTGAATGCAGGTGAGGAGGGGGCGCGGGCCTCGGCTCTCGGCCCTCCGCGCTCGTCTTCCGGGGCCCGGCTTCGGGCCGCGGCGGCCCCTCGGGGTGAGCGAGCGGGCGGGCGTGGGTGTTTGTGTTTGCGGCTGAGGTCTGGAAGGGAGCATCTGTGGGGGCCTGGTGCGCGCGCGCGTGTTTGTGTGTGTGTGTGTGTGTGTGTGTGTGTGTGTGTGTTTCCCCTGCCGCGGGGAAATGTCTGCTGGTGCTCGTTCTGGGCCCGCGGAGAAGAATGAGGTAGAGTGTTTCCGTGCTTGGGAGTCAGACCGGGAGTGGAGCGAGGGGGAGCGCGTCTCCCCGGGGAAGTGAGGTGGGCGAGGGACGAACGAGTGTGGGTGTGTGAGTTGGGACTTTGGCGGGCGGGAGGCGGCCCCGGCGAGTGGGTGTGCGTGTGTGTCTGTGTCTGTGTGTGTGTCGGGCGGCGGGAGCCGGCCCGCGTCGCCTCAGGGGGCGCGGGTTCCCGGCCGTGTGCGTGTGGGGAGGGGGCCCGCGTCGGGGATCCCGGAGCGGCGTGGTCCACCCGTTTCGAGGCCGGGGCTTGGAGCCTCGCAGGTGAGAACTGCTCGGCGGGGATCCACGCCGTGGACGCGGGAGGCGGTGCGGCCTCCACGGCGGCGGGGGCTCGGGCCGGGATTCCCGAGGCCGGAGCCGCGGCAGGAAGCGCGCCGGCCTGCAGCGCGGCCTAACCGTCTTCGCGCTCGCCCGCCCGCTCGCCGGCTCGCCCGCCCGCCCGCGCGCCCGCCCCAGACGCTCCCGGGACTCCGTGCGCGCGGGCCCTGGGCGCTGCCCCGGGCCTGACCAGGTGAGGGTCGGGGTGGGACACGCGGATCGCGGCCGCCTGTGCCGCCTCCGCGTCTCCCTAGGGGAGACGAAGGCGTAGTTTGGCCTTCTAACTGCAGGCCTTCCCAGGCTGGCGAGGCGAACCCGAGGGAAAGTGAATCAAAACAGTAAATCTCGGAATACGTGGTGTTCGGCTCTCCTGTTTACGTCCTTCCTTTAAGGCTGTGCGAGGAGAGACTTGAGTAAATACGTTCTTTGTTGTTGTTGCTGCTGCTGCTGCTAATACTTTATGTTGGTAAGATTTCCCTCCCTGGAAATCACCTTGGAAAGGGAGAGGAAGGAAGGGAAACTGGCCTTGTTGGCCTGTGGTGTTAGTGGGATTGGATCAGTTTTGTGAATTTGAAATTGCTTATATCCTGCCTCCTAGAGGGAAAGGCGTGGACACACTGAACTGAGGAGGTCAGTGAGGAAGAGGAAGTTACCGGAGCTGTCATCTTAACCGTACCTTAACCGTACCGTCTTATTTAGCTTAGACTGTTCAGGCGGATTGTGTTCAGGAGTTTAGCTGAGCTGTTTGTACACCGTGAAAGCACACGACAGCTGTTTTAGATGCTACCTTACTAATTCCCATTATCTCCCTCCTTCATGAAGATAGTTCATGTACAGCCAAACGTGTTTTCCTCTAGTCTCCCAAACCTAGATCATCAGCTTCTGTGGTCAGGTCATCCTGTGCTCCTGGAAAGCTATTTTAGAAGAGTCAAAACAAAAAGCGGAAATAAAGGTAGATCATTATAGTGCATTTCAGAACTCTATGTAAATGGTATTTTAGTTGGAGACTTACCTCACTTTTTACATTTGGGTTTAGTTAGCCCACACAGCTAGACCTCGACTGTGGCTGGAGTCACAATACAGTAACATTTGAACCTTTTAGGCCGTGGTCACTGTAATGGCCAGAGGTTGCTCTTTTCTGAACCTGGTCTCACAGAGAAGCAGTATGTTCTTTAATGGGAAGGTGGGGGTGGGGAGAGGAGAGGTAAAAAGCTGTTTTCTATTAACACTGTTTGAGGAAAAGCCTACGTGTGCAGTTTAATAGGAAATGGGCCTTACTTTTACAGACCCGTTAGAACCATGGCCATGACATTTATATTCATTCTCATTCTCTTAATGTCTAGAATTGGTATATCTGTTTTCTTGTATCAAGATGACACTCTTTCAGCAAGGTTGTGAGAAGAGGCTGAGAAAAGCATGTTTGGCATATAGCAGATGCGATCTTTTACTACTGCCTGCTACTGCTCTGACTATACGTATCAAAAAACATTTTTATGTACAAATACTCAATTACCAATTGTGAGTTAGGGATCAAAGAAAATAGAGCTGGGGATGTAGCTTTGTATACAACATGTGTGGGCCCTAAGTTTGGTTCCCAACACTGAGGGGAAAGGTATTTCGGAGGCCTTTGATATACATGAGATGTTCTTTTTTAGAAATAAAATTGTCAATTTGCCTTGCATGTTAGTTTATAGAAAATAACCGAACTTGATGTGTTTATTATTTTTGAATAGTTTTAATTTCATTACTTTTTTAATGAATTTTATAACATAGCCCCTAGGGGAGGATTCTAAGTTTTGTATGTTTGAATACAATCAAACATCAAAATGGATGGAAGAAATAGATTTTATATACAGTCACAAACAATAAGTGTCAGGAAACTGTTACATGATTTTTTCCGTTCAAGTTGATTGATTCTTGTAAATAAAACTTCTGGGGGTATCTTTCTGAACTTTTCTACCATCTTACAATAATTTGATGTTTCTTTTTGTGTAGAGTGAGTAGTAAATGTGCTATTTATTGAATTTTAATTTTTTCTAAAATTTAAATTTATGTTTTTGGAAAACCATAATGGTGAGGGGTATAAACTAAAACCAATGGGAAGGTTAAAAGAATTACAATTTTTAAAATTAGGTGTTTGTTTTTGAGAGTCTTGCCCTGTAGGGCACATTTACCACAGACATACAATCCTCTTTTCTCAGCCTCCCTACTGCAATTATAGGCAGTTGCTATTTCACTTGGTTCTAATTTAAGAGGTTGGTTGGTGTGCTTGCTTGCTTCCTTGTTTTACATTTTAGGGGGTGGAGATAAAGACAGCAGTGAGAATGTGGGAATAATTTCATTAATTTCATGTCCCTTTAAAAATAGCAATTTTGGTGGTTGGAGAGGTAGCTGAGCAATTAAGGGAACATAGTACTCTTTTAGAGGATCAGAGTTGGGTTCCCAGCATCCATGTTATGAAGCTCACAACTGACAGTTGTAGGGGATCTGACACCCTCTTCTGGCTTCAGAGGGTATCTACATTAAGTGTACATTAACCTCATATAGATACATATACATGTAATTAAAAAATAAAAAAGAATCTTCAAATAGTTTCTTTGGTTAGGTCTTATCTTTGTTTTAACAATGATCTTAATATTTTATAAATTTTGTAAGTCATTCAGTGATACTTTCTAAAGTTTGAAAATACTCAGTGAAAGTTTTAATGTATAAACATCCAGTGAAAAATTTTATATGAGTCTGCACACACACACACACACTTGTAGGGACAGCTTTATTAGAAGGCAAGTATGCCTACATTTATCTAAAAAATTACCACACAAAGTTTTAAGTATCACTATAGCATTTTCAATAACATTTGTTTTGATCTTACCCCCATCTCTCCTACCCTTTAACCCCCTTTGTTTTTATCTTGCCCTCATTTCTGATCTCAGGTCATATATGTTCTTTGTAGTCCTGTCCCTTTTTTCTCCTCGTGATCGCTTTACTTGTTCTTGGTGTCCATTCTAGTATTTTAGGCTTTACCCACATTTATTCCCACTTACATACATATAAAGAGAGAACATTGGTTTCTTCCTGCATTTGGGTCACTTGGCTTAATAAAATGCTTTCTAGGCTTTTTTTTTTTTTTTTTTTTTTTTTTTCCCTGCAGATTTCACGTTTACAGCCCAGTAAAATTTCAGTGTGTATGTGTACTACATTTTCATTATAGGCATCTAGATTGGTTCCATTTTCCTTGTTATCATGATACCTATGCTGATTCCTTTTCCTTGTTATCAGGAATATAGCGTCAATAAACATGTGTATCACTGTTGTAGTAGATAGAGTCTATTGAGTTATATATCCAGGAGTGATATTGCTGAGTTATGTGATAATCCTGTGTTTATTTTTTGAGGTGACTTCTATAGCGGCTGGACTAGTTTACAATCCCACCAGCAGTAAGGGTTCCCCTTTCCCTACATCCTTTTAGCCTGTAGCACATGCCTATAATTCTCAACCCCTCTGAGGCAGAGGCAGAACATATTGAAACCCTGTCACAGAAACCAAACTAAACAACCCCTCTCCCTAAACAAAAAACACCAGTCCCTCTATTTCAAGCAAACACAAAAAGTATTTGGATAGTCTATTTTTTAACACTGGAAATATTCATTCTTTTTGTTTAAAGTAAAAATATTATAACAAAGTCAAGATGGAATATTGTTTAGGGTTTGAGAGTTATTGTTACCTAAGGGAGGTTTAAGTAACCTTTCTAGAACATTCGTTATAAATACCTTTAATTAAGAGCAATTGGAATATAGGGAATATCTCTATTTATTGCTAATGATATAATAAATTAATTACAAAATTTTAGTGCCTTAATGCACAGATATTTGTGTGTCCTTGTTAGCATGGCTATTTTCTATGTGGCAATGTACTTTAGAGATTCTTAAATTTTGTGACTCCTCCATTCCTAGGATCTTGGTATTCTGCTTATTGTTCACAGACCATTTTCTTAAGAACCGAAAAGAACAAATTTTATGGCAAGAATTTTTCATAGAGCATTATTTAAATATAATGAATGTGAGAAGTAGCCTTGGATAGACAGTTTATTTTCACAGCAAAGGGCTTCAGCACATTAGCTTAGATGATATTACATACTTGTAAACTTATATCTGAAAGTTGATTATACTTAAGAATTGTTTCTCACCTTCAGCGTAAAAGTTTGAGGGAAAGGTTGGAGGAAAGGAGAGTGTAAGGGAGGGGAGAAATACAAGAAAATGGGGAACACTACTTTAATACGTGAAAGGCTTGAATGGCAAATGAATTTTAGCAACTATTTAAAAGTTTGAAATTTTGTGAGAATTTACAATTTTGTGAATTTGGTAGGCATGTTCTTTACTGTGTAATAATTGGTGGTCATTGTGGTTTACTGGGTTCTGGCTGTTTATTTCCTGTATTTTGAAATCAATTGGGATCTGAGTCAGAACTCTGAATTTTAGTTTCTGAAGTTTAATTTCACAGAGAATATTTTAAAAAATTTTTTTACTGTTACTATTTTATACTTTAAAGAAATATTATTTAGGTGAACCTTGGCATATTCTGCTTTTGCTATTTTGTAATTTTAAAGTCATTAAAATAACACATGTGAATCTTAATGTAGAAATAACAGTAAAATCATCAAATAACCCCCTCATGATTATTAGTCATGTGCTTGACGATGAAAATACTACGTCTTTGTTCTACTAGCTGCACTAACACCTTCTAGTACCTGGATTTTATTTCTGGACAACTTCAGTTTTAGTTGAATTATTGTTCATTCTTTCATTGCTCAGGAATTTTACAATGTGAAACACTGACTCATCTTTATTTACCTTTTCCTTAAGAACTTGACTATGTATCTGTGAGTATTACTTAGCTTGGTTATGGATCTAATTTCTCCTTTCTCCCATCCTCCCCATTCTTATCTTTTTTTCTTCTTTTCCTCCTCTTTCTGCTCTAACTTTCTTCTCTGACTCCCTCTCCTCTGAGGAAGATTTTTGAGTAGTTTGGTTAACTTCTTCATGGTAAATATTTCTAATGTTTTGCATTTTGAAAATTAAAAACCCTATTTGCGGACCCATTCTGTACCCGTTAATATTCCCAGTTCTAAAGAGAATGATGAAAGAGGTAGAGGAGACATTGTAAAGTGTATTGAGACTTGTGCATGCATGGATGTCTGTTACTTTCTAATCATAATGTTCATTATACTTAAGCAGAACAAGACCCTTAAAATTGCCTACAGTGTACATTCTGTAGGTTTATATTTAATGTAACAACTAGTGTAAATTTATGAAAAATAATGAATTCTGTACAGAATGGAAATTGCTAGTCATTTGGTTACTATGGCAAAATAGCCAAGAGAAACAAAGGAGGGAAGATTTATTTTAGCTCATGATTTCAAAGGTTTTAATCCATAGTTGGCTGGCTTCATATTTTTGGACCGTGGTGAGGCAGAGAAAAGCTGTTCACTTTATAGTACCTAGGAAGCTGACGTGAGGTGGGAACAAGCCATTTCCTTCCAGGCATGCCCTCAATGACCCACTTCCTCCACTTGGACCCGTTTCCTAATTTCTACCCCTTCCCATCCCAATTATGGCACCAAATTAGTATTAGTAGAATCTGTTAGTAGATTAATCCACTGATGAGTTGAAAAATCCTCATGACACCTTCCTGGAACCCATCAGCTGTTAACTAAGCCGTTCATACAGAGCCTGCAGAGGACATTTCAGGTTCAGATCATAATAATAAACCTTGAAACAGTAAAAATGTTTAAGATTTGAAAATTTTGAATCAGGAAAAGTATTATCTGGTTGGTGTCTTAGTTTACTTTTCAATTGCTGTGAAGAACTCCTCACACGGGGAAGACAAACTAAAACAGCGTGGTGGTGCATTCAGGTGGTGGATAGAGGCAGGCGGTCTGCAAGTTTGGAGAAGCTTAACTGGTAATGGTGAGAGTTTTGAAACCTGAAAGCTAACCCTCAGTGACATTCCTCCTCCAACAAGAACACACCTCCTAGTTCTTCCCAAATAGTTCAACTAGGAACAAAACATCCAAGTGAATTAGCCTATGGGAGCCATTTTCATTCAAACTACCACACTGGTATGGTGACATACCTGAAATTTTAGCACTTGAAAGACTTAGGCATGGTCAAATCTAGGGTGCCACGAATGCAGTCTGTGTGTCCTATCACTGAATTAACAATGTTCAGCCTGCCTTTCCCTCCTTCTCTCCTTCTCTGTTGGATCAAGTCTTTACTGTGGAATGGAGCTAATACTTTTTAGATTACTAAGTACCAAGGACTAACAAAATTCAAACTCATAGCCCATACACATGTAATCTGAATTAATCTTTCTGAAAATACTGTGAGATAGACAATATGATTCATATTTTCTAGTAGGTTAAGAATTTGAGCCTTAGATCTTCCATTATGTAGCTGTCAGAAATTCATTTCATTTCTGTTTTAGTTTCTTCATCTGTAATAAGAAGATAGTAATAGCACTTATCTCAGAGTTAAATTAATGATTTAATGGTCTAGTTCTCATAAAGTGTTTAGAATAGTACCTAACAGATCTGTAATAAAAGCCTTAACTTCAGTAATATGCTTGCTATTACAGCTTCTTACTATTAGTAAACTTAAAAGATATTTGACATTTCCTGATTACAGTAAGGCAAGATTGACTCCAGAGTGCTTACCTTATTAAGAGGGAATTTAAGTTTCGTTAACAGCAAATAAGTGAATATGCTAGCTGACAATAACATTTAATGCTGCTACAGACAGAGTACATAATATAGATTTTAACTTACAAGGATAAGTAAGCAGAGATAGACGTCTTTTTTTTTCCCTTTATGATGAGAAGAAAGCAAGAAAATAGATTACAGCAACATCTTTCTTTATCAATTTCCATCCATGTTCCTTTAAATATACTATTACTGGACAGAATATATATATATACACACACACACACACACACATACATATATGTATATATAAGTATATATATTTCACTGCATCTTTTATTTCATATGTTAAATGCTTCAGTTATAGTAATAGTTACTATTTTCTTGTTATATTATGTGCTAGGTTGAATCATACTTTCAGTGAAGAGATGTAAATATTTTGATTTTTGCGGATCATATAAGATCTTTGTTTTGTTATCTTTTTTGTTCTTGTAATTTAACTCTTTCCTTTGAGACAGGATTTGACTTTACATCCCAGGGTAGCCTATAACTCAAGACATTCCTCCTGCCTCAGTTTATCTAGTAGTGGAAGTATAAATGTAAACAACAATATCCAGCTTACAGTTTTTGCTTTTAATTATTACTTAAAGATATAAATACTAATAACTACTATCAAGTCAGGGTGTAAGCAGTTTGATATCCCTCTGCTAGATTTAAATAAAATAACATTTCTTTTTATAATATTGGTGAAATTGATATTACTAATCCCTGTAGGTATGTGAAAATACTGAAGTTTAACAGATTTCATGAGGGTCTCATATTAAGTGGTAGATTGACAATTATGTTGTTGGAATTATTATACCCGTGTGATTCCCCGATGTCTTTCTGTTGTATAGTCTTCCAGAGAAAGATGCACATTTCATGGCATTATAAGGAGGGCCCATCAATAGCTTGTCTTGCTTACTTTTTCAGTTTTATTACTCATTACTCTTTCCTCTCCCATATTCCTTAGATTAGCCAAAGTGAGTGACTTACAGTCTTGTCAATGCTTTACATGTGCCTATAGTACCTTATGCTTTATAACCCTACTGACTTCTTTAATAATTCACCTCAGGTGTTACTTACTCTGGGAAACCTTATCTGAGGCTTTGCTTTATGATTTTTCTTGTATGCCTTTAACATCCTTTGTGTTCTTTGATAAAATTTGCCACAGGGTCTTACAATTACCTGGTTTATGTCTTGGGTTTTCTAATAGAGTATGCCATTTTGAAGAGTGCAGATGATATATACTTCATCTTTATGGCTCAAATGTTTGAAACATAGTAGGGAACATGAAATGCTTGGTATATAGTAAGAACTTAGGAAATGTGTATTAAATTAATAAGTGCCATTGTAAGCAGTAGACATTACATCAACAAATATCTACTTGCAGATGTTAAGGTTTTAGAAAATCAATTTACCTTCTGGTTAAATTCCATGACTTGAATAGGAACATGAAGTTAATTGGGCAAATTAAAGCATGGTTATAAGTGGGATATGTGCCTAATAAGGAATATTAGTTTTTTCCTTATGTCATTGACACGGAGATTTCAACAAAGCAAGCATTTTTTAAATACATAAATTGAAGTTTCTTACTAATACTTAATAGTTGTAATGTGGCTTTATTTTAGAGGACATTCATTAGTTAACCACACACTTTTACTAGTAGATACTATGTGGCTTTGAAATCTCATATTTACCTATAGTATTAAAGACATGGAGAGCCACTGGTTGATTTTGAACCATTTAGTAAAAAAAAGTTTAAAGTTTACTCATTCTTTTTGCTGTGCTAGGGATTGAACCTTGGTCTTGTACAGGACAGGTGAACACCCTGATTTCTGAAATTTATTTTTAACAATATTATAATCTGGACACTTGAGGAGGTCTTTATGTGGGTTGTATAGCCTAAGTACCAGCCCAGCCTGAGAAGTGTCATTTTCATTCCTCAGCAGAGAAGGTTAATTTTGCAGCATGTGGAAGACACTACAGAGATCCACAGCTGATCAGAATTCAGAAAATGAGTGACTGTGAAGTGCCTAACTCCAATTGGTCTAGCTGCAATACAGCCCCTACATTTAAGGCTCAGGGAAAATCGTAAATGATGGGTCAGAAAGATGATAAGAGCCCAGAAAACCAGATTGCCTGCTGCAAGGACATGACTGAGAATCAACATGACATCTCAACAATATGATGACCTACACAAGACCTGCATAATGACACCATTCAGCATGCCATTGTGGGTGGTTTAATCTTACAAGATCTCATTCCTGTATGAGGAGCTTTAGGTAATCTGGTTGTTGAGAGAGGGAGAGGGAGTTTTATCAAGTGTCAAGTCCTCTGATACCCAGTCCTGAGTGATCAGCCCTAATCATATGCTATTTTGAATAACACTAAATAATGGACTTAGTAGGGAGTGTGTGTGTGTCTGTACGTGCACGCATGCAGGTGCCTAAAGAGTCCAGATGGATGCATGCATGCATACATACATACATACATACATACATACATACATACATACATATGTAAGTGATAAGTTTTGAATTTGGGAGTTGGGCACATGGAGTTGGATATGGGAGGAGTTGGAGTGGAAAGAGTAGAAATGATGTAAATACAGGACTTATGAAATTAAATTTTAGTAAATTAAAATTTTAACTTAAAATAGTCTGGTAGACAAAAGAAATCAGTTGAGATGAGAATGGGAAGAGAGTTTCTTTTAAAATTTAGAATTAAAATATAAATGGTTAAGTCAAGAAATAGGTTTTAAAGGTGTGGAGGTAGATATAATCAAAATGTATGAAATTCTCAACTAATAAGATTTATGTTGGGATGAAAAAAGAAACATTCAAGTCTTATTGGCTATTTTGTATGAACTTAGAGCCAAGTCAGAACATGATGAAAAGTCACTTCAGAGAAAGAAATTAAGAATTTTTTTGTTTGTAACTTTAATTTTTTCAAAACCTATTTTTAATGATGGTTCTTAAATGCTTTAACCTCCCTTTTAGCCCACTATCCACCAGAAATAGTGGGAAAGAAAGGGTAAGGGGGAAATGGACCTGTTTAGAAAGGTTCTTTGGAGCAGCTCCTGTCTGTGTTGTCAGGGATACACCAGCAGTTCAGTTTGTTAGAGTTGGGATAGCAACCAGGAATCACCAGCGGTTGCACTACCTAAGTAGCAGAGACAGCCAGGCCTCAGCCTCAGCACAGGTCAGCAGGAGGGACCAGCAGGAACACCAGAAGTTCTCAGCTGTGCCTCTCTAAGAGAAGTGAAGATTCAAGACCCAACTTTGCACAGAGCTAGCTGTACCAGCAAGCCAAGTTCTGCCTCTATCATTGTCTGTGGAGCCCTATTTATACCTTCCAAACTTCATGTGTTCTCCATGGGTCTTTCTTCACCTTTCTGGGCTGATACCACTCTGCCAATTAGCCTGAATTCTTGGAAGCAGCAAGAAACTGCAGCAGCACATCACCAGAACATTTTTGCTGCATTTCTCTGTGGAGTCCCAACAAATGAAGCTCAACTACACGGTGTAAGGGGGACCTTCTGTGTGTTGTTAGCAAAGACTAGTTCATCATGTGTCCTTTCATATGCCTGCTTTAACAGGCCATCCTCTCTCCTGTATCTGCTTCAGTGAAATACCCCTTCATGTGTTTGCCTCAGCAAAAGACCATCCAACTGGCTTTCCAAAGAACCCTTAAGTTTCCGCTTCATTTGTTAGTAGTGGCACCTGCTTTTAACCTCAGCATTTGAGAAACAGACCATCTATAGTTTGAGCCCAGCCTGGGTAATAAGCCTAGTTCCATTCAGGCCAGCCAGAGCTACATGGTGAGATCCTGCCTCAAAAGACAAAAATAAATAAATAAAAAATTAAAAACGTGTTAGAGAAATAGATTGGTACATTCTCTAGTGGAATGACTTGGTTCTTGAATTTAGGCCCTACTTAATTCTTAATGGAATGTATTCCTGGTCTGTGGACATCAGAGATTTTAACTTTTGCTAGGTTCTGAGAACTCCACTGATAGCCTGGATGGCTGTGGTTCATTTGTATAATTGAAGGTAAATAAAAGAAAATAAATTGGATTAAAAAGAACCGTTTGTGCTGTGTATTTAGCTGATTTGGTAGCGGGAAATTTAGCATCACAAGATTCTGGGTTATATTGTCATGCTTCTGTCATCCCAGCACTTGAGAGGTAGAAGTAAGATGGTCAGAATTTCAAGGTCATCCTTGGCTACTTAGTGACTTCAAGGAAACCCCGTGATACCACACATGAGACCTGGTTTCAAAAACAAAATTAGTTCTTCCTCTAAAAATCCCTAACAAAACAAAACTATTAAAAAGTCCATGTGGTAAAAAAGTATATTTCTTCTTAGTATATTTGAAGAAGATGTAGTGAGTCTAATAACTATAATTATGAAGTAGTGAAAATACTCTGAGATTTTTGTAACAACTTTAATAGGATATAAACATTAAATTCTGTTTATTGACAGAAATCATAGTTATCATTACTACTATGTAGGTTGTCTATGTCTGTGTGGAAAAAGTACTGTATTTTAGTGAAAACTGTGATAGTTTTTTTTTTTTTTTTTTCTATACAAATTTACAGATTCCCTGACATTCATGGGCCCCACCCCAGGTTAACAATCTGTGCTTATTGTCTCCTGGGTTCTCTCAACTTTATGTATTTTGTCTTAGTTATGTACTTTTCTTTACAGATGGTAGTAATTTTACTCTTTTTATCTTTTTGCAAGTGATACATACTCTTTTAAAAAGAAAAATTTGAAATGATACTAAAGGATAATTTCCTGGTTATTTTTTTCATAGTAAGACTATTTAGTATAGTATATAGAACTATTATCTGGGCAATATGCTTTTATATAACCATCAAAATATTTCACATAAATAAAAGAATCATATTGAATATGCTGTTTTTAATTGGAACACATCATATTAATTTTTTTATCTAGAGGTATAGTTTATGCTTTCAAATTTTTATGTGCCACATTAAAAGCTAAATTCCTATTTTAAAATGTATCTCAATGATTTTAGTATATCCATATTATCGTGAATATATCACCTATGCATAGAGTATTCTCCAGTCCTAAAAGAAATCTGATTGAATATCAGTTCTATTTCCCCTTTCTGCTGGCAGCTATCAACTCTTGCTGGTTGTTTAAAACCCTTTTTTTTTTTTTTTTTTGAGACAGAGTTTTACCATGTAACTCTGGCTGGCTTAGAATTTTCAGAGAACTGCCTGTATTTGCCTCCCGAGTGCTGGGATTAATACTTGGAATTTTTAATGGATTGCCTGTTCTAGGCTTAATGAAAGTGGAATTATATATGTGATCTTCTGTGCCCAACTTCTTTTTTATTTAGCATAATGTTTCAAGAATAAGCCATTTGATAACATGTAATAGTACTTCATTCATTTTTTTTTTTTTTTTTTGAAATAGTGTCTCCTGTATCACAAGCTAATTCCCAACACGCCATGGATGTTATGTAGGATGCATAGTAAAGTATGACTTTAAACTTTGTATCTGTAAGGCCCCTACGAAGGGGGACTTCACCCAAGTGTCAGGAATTTGCGGCCACCCATTAACTCACAAGATACTGAACTTGATGCAATCAGCAAGAGGTATATTTCAATCAACATGTTGAGGTCAAGACCTGTAGCCTACGCAAGGGCAATGGGATCTGACCCCTGGGCTTTGGAGACAGAGGGATTTAAAGCCCAAAACCACAACTTAGGGGGGAAACCACAACCCCGGGGGAGTGAAGGAGAGTTATTGGAGAGTACCTGTGGAAAGTTCCAGCCCATTATTCAGTTTGTGACAGGGTCTAAGGAACAGTCATGGGGAACATTTTGTATAGGCCATTCTCTTAAGAGCCTATCCATAATCAACCATCTATCTTGTGGTTAGCCAAGTTCCTGAAACACAAGAGCTCACGACCAAGCTGACCTGCACTCTTACTTCTGCCCAGTTTTCTAGGAGATTTTGAAAAATTTTAACCCTTTCATATCCTCCTGCCTCCACTTTGTAAGTGTTGCTAGTACAGACATGTGTATCACCACACCAGTTTATGCAGTACTGGAGATTAAATTCAAGGCTTTGTAAATAGTAGGCAGTCTTTCTATGAGTCAACTACATTCCTAGTTCTCTGTTGCGGCCCGAGC
Source organism: Rhabdomys pumilio (assembly GCA_030674055.1). Lineage (NCBI taxonomy): Eukaryota > Metazoa > Chordata > Mammalia > Rodentia > Muridae > Rhabdomys > Rhabdomys pumilio. Next base: position 99,531,220 of record JANHMN010000006.1, on the reverse strand, counting down.
TGCCCCACGTTTGGGGGCCAAAATGTCTGGGACTGCTCTATCAGTATTGGAACCCACACTGCCAAAAGCCTTGGGGACTAACTTGTTAGAGCCCGTACTGCCCCCAAGCTGCTCTGGTCCACGGGTCGGGGTTCAGCAAGAGAGAGAGTGAGGACGGACTCGAAGAATGGAGACCAGACAGAGTGTGATTCAATCCCGTTTATTCTTCAGTCTCTCTTACTAGTCCAAGCCCCAAGTCTCAAGTGTCTAATTCCTAGCACTTAATCCTAGTTCCAGTTGCTAGTCTCTTTCCCAGTTCCAAGTTCTTTCTCCAAGTGCTAAGTGCCTACTACTAATGTTTAATAATCTGTTGTCTGTCTGGAGTCTCAAGTGCCTACTACAAGTGCTAGTGTCTAATAATTTCTTCTGCCTCTCGCCTTTTATATGTCTCACTTCTAAGCCACGCCTCTAAGTCATGCCCTTAAGTCGTGCCCTTAGGTCTTATCTCTAAATCACACCTTTAAGTCTCACACACCCAAGGGAAGATCCTGGGTATCTAACACAAGATGTTATTATAGAGTGTGCTCAGCTCTTGTAGGCTGTTGTAATCAAGTCTCTTGTCTGGGTATATGACTCAAGATACCTGCACGGATGATATCTGCCTTCTGTCTGCTCCCCACAGTTCTCATTCTTTGTTATGGTTAATGTGTGGTTAACATGGTTTTTTTTGTATATGTATATTTTTCACTATTCTAAGTAGTTTTGCTGTAATAGTGTGTAGAATTTGTTGGGACATATGTTTTAATTTTTCTTGAGTATGTACTTAAGAATGGACTTGCTTATATGATAACTCTGAGTTTGGAAGTAATTAACATGTTTCTCTAAGTCATTTTTAATGACTTCATTTTAATCTATTGATATATCATTTATCCAATTTCCTGCTAGTTGATAATTTATGATGATTATCAAAACAAAGTAAAAAAATATGAATGTCTTTGAGTACTTTTGTGTGTGTGTGTATGTGTGTGTGTATGTTGTTTGCTTGTGTCTGGGAATGCTCACTTGGCGTGTGTGTGTGTGTGTGTGTGTGTGTGTGTGTGTGTGTGTGTGTGTAGGCCAGAATATTGGGATGGCTTCCTCAGTCATGCTTCTAGAGCCCACATGGGTTCTAGGGCTCTGAGCTCAGACCCTTATGCTTTCCCAGCAAGCACTTTACACAAGTCACCTCTGCAGCTCCCATATTGAATGCTTTTTAAAAAAATTATTCATATATATATATCTGTATATATGTCTCTCTATATATAGATATATGTTTTAATATAGGAGTGCCTTGTCTACATGTATACCTACATGCCTTAAGAGGCCATCAGATCTTTTTATAGATGGTCATGAGTCACCATGTGGTTGCTGGGAATTGAACTCAGAACCTCTGGAAGAGCAGTGTTATTAACCACTGAGCTATCTCACCAGTCCTTGAATGAGTTTTTTTAAAGGATAAATTTCTACAAGTGGGTTTGCAGAATCAAATAAGTATATAATTTTGATAAATCTTGTCAAATTACTCTTTAGAAATGTATAAAATTTTACAACCATGGGTATTGGGGGCTGAGTTCTGAGTTCTGTTTACAATACTCCTGAAAAAATTTTATCACCAGTTTTTTAAATGATGGCTTCTTTCTTAAAGCTGTCATTTATGTTATTAATCATTGCCATTTTGAGAATATTCATATATTTAAAAAAAATACTTAGTTTTTTGCTAGCAAGGATTTGTTTTGGTCCCATTTGTGTATTCTTTTTTTTTTGGTTTATTGAGACACGGTTTCTCTGTGTAGCCCTGGCTGTTCTGGAACTCACCCTGTAGACCAGGCTGGCCCTGAACTCAGAAATCTGCCTGCCTGTGCCTCCCAAGTGATGGGATCAAAGGCGTGCGCCACCACTGCCCGGCTTGTGTATTCTTTTAATTCTTTTATATTGTTTTGTGAGTTGCCTGGTCATGATCTTCACCCTAAATATTTCTATTGGAATTTATACTTTTTTTTAAAAACTGATTTGTGAGGTTTTATAGTAACAACAATAACAACAAAAACCCATTGTACTGCTGCTTGTAAATATTCCAGAGTTTTTGTTACAGTTTCTCGGATGTCTTTTGACCTTACTCTTTGTTTTATCAATATTAAATTAAACTTTTTGCTCCATTTATTTTTTTTTAAAGACAGAATCTTACTGTACATAGGCTTGGCTATCCTGAAACCCTGTATGTAGATCAGGCTAGGCTTCAACTCAGAGATCTGTCTGCCTCTGTCTCCTGAGTCCTGGAATTAAAGATGTCTGTTAATAAGCCTCCTTGGTTTTTAATTTCTACTAGTGTTTGCTTTGCTGAAAAGTTCTCTTTACATTAAGACTGTAAAACTCATTTTTTCTACATTTTTTTTCTAGGAATGTACAGAACTAAGCTTGGGATGGTTTAGTAAGAGCTTATATTTTATAGTTGGACTTAACTTATATTTCATAGATTTGGGTTTATTTTTCCAAGTTAAAGATCAAATGATAGGCAAGTATTATATTCCTTAACCATATCTCAAGCACTTGATCTATGTTTAAATTCCATTATCTGCTTTTTAGGCTTTTAGCCAAAATCAAGCGTAGCATCTGTTCTTACCAGTGTGCTATTTGATGTGTTCTCTCTCCAAGAACAATATATATGTTTTTGGAGTAGGGAGATGGATAGGAACATGCTATACATACATTCCATGTATAGACCGGGTATTGTAGGAATTGTGCACCCTGTTGGGAACTTAAAAGAAATTCTACTTAGGTATTATCTGTGGGATATTGGTTGTTTCACAACTTTTCTGTATTTCAGTTTTGTTATCTGTAAATTGACAGTTAATATATTGTTCATAAGTTTAGTGAAATACCATATGAGAGTTCGTAGTGTCTAGGCATATACTGGTTATTTAGTACATGTTTTCTTTTTTCACTTCATAAACTCCATCTTTCTTTATCCTACTTAAAATTTGGTCCAGAAGATAAGAGGAAGTTTAAGATAGTGTGATCCTCAGTTTTTAAAACTAGAAAAGTCATTTGGGATTAGTACTGATTGAAAAGGAAAGCAAATCTTCAATTAGTAATTAAGTTATTTTAAAAGACATTTCCTCAGTAGCCATATTTTAATAGGATAAGGGCAAATTAAGCTGTGCAATGTACATAAAGAGTGTGAACATGTATATACATTTAGGATATTTTTATTCATAAATCCTTTTAATCAGCAATCTGATTAAGAATTACTCAATCCATATTTAGTTCTCAGTGGCTTCTTTTTGATATTTACATACATTATTCATTATATTACATTGATTTTTGAAATGTTTTATTTTTTTGTGGAAAGTAATAAAATATTTTGTAAAGAAGTAAGAAATAGGAAGATGTGTATATTTGTCATAGTTCCAAACCAGTAAGAGTTTAAAATTTTGTTTATAGTTTTGAGATTATAATTTAGTTGGCAACCATTTCTCTCTTCTGCAGTGTTTCCTGATCCTTAGGTGTGGGAATGTCTTGTAGATGTATCTTTTGGTACTGAGCTGTAAAACTGCATACTGATTGGTTGTGATTTTCTGCAGTGGTCTCTGTTGCAAGGAGAAGTTTCCTTGATGAAGAGGCAAAGATCATACATACTTATCTGGGGGTACAAGGACAATGGTTTATAGCTTGTTGTTAGGGATTGTGCTAGTTTAGTAAATTGATTGTAGATTTTCTTCCAGCAACCATAATTTCACTAGAGCTGAGTAGTTAGCTAGGTTTTCAGTACCACATTGTTGATGTGGTTCATAGGCATCATAACTGGGTAGTAGTTTATGAAAGCTAGTCCACAGGGAGTGGGAGTTCAAGTCAGTTTCCACTCGGGGTCTCTGGGCCCTGTTTCTGAAGTGTCTTCTGCAGTAGGGACTTACTTTCTACCTCTGGGGAATTACCAAGGACAACAGCAGTAGATTTTGTGAAGTCTCTTAGAGACAGATCTGTCAAACAACTTAGAAGAGGGATTCTTGTATTGAGTGTTTTGGTTATTTTTAGGACAAGGGAAACAGTTCTGTCATGGGTTTTATGTAAATGTTTCTACAATGTTACATTCTTATGCCTTTTGTCAAAAGTAACTTCAAAATAACATTTAAGAAAAAAAAATGTAGCATTTTCTCAGTTATAGTAGGTATGGATTGTATGTAATTAAGTTTCAAAAATTGTTAAGGAATACTATTTGATTCTACAGCTAGTGTTATTCCTAGGATGTTATATGTGTGTACTGTTACTATTTTGTATTGTCTAGCTAATGGAACAAAAAGTTTTTTAAGTAACATAACTAGACATTTGCTCCCCTGTGACCTCCCATGAGTTTTTATGGAGTCATTTCTACTTCAGGACTACAGTTTGGAAGAACACTATCTTTTGTGTGTTTTATTGCTTCCGTAGAGTGTCTGTCTGCCAAGAAAACAGGAACTGAAGTCAGGTTCCTGGGCCTTTGTAGAAAATGAACAAATAAATTAATTTTCTTCTGATAACATACAGATTTCTCTTTCAGTGGCTGGCTTTTGCTTTTACTTTGGGCTATAGCATGGAAACATTGTTGATTTAGAGCCTTTGTGAGTTCTCATGTGGTTTATTTTAACCATTTATTTTAGGAACTATTTTGAGGTTAACACCCCTTCCTTTCAAACCTTGTTGGCTTGACACTTTTTGATAGATATTTATATGAGTAGAATAGCTATTTTGGTGAGAAATTACTCATGTCCCCGCTTCACCATCCTCTTGGTTTAATACGGTTTTGGATGATTGTGGATCAGCATTGCATCTACCTTTCCTCTAAATCCTTTCATGATAAAATATGGGTACCCTGAAACATTTTCCTTTATGCTTGTTGAATTTTATCCTGTAGAGTTATTGAGATTTTTCTGTTTTACTCCACTGTTTTTAGTGGAAATTTACACATTTAGCTAATGCTTTCCCATGTTCTATACTTTGGTTCTCAGAAAAGTAATATTTATCACCTCTTTATTACTGTTCTCATCTAATACTGGAGATATTTGTATAATTTGGTTAATATAAAACCTCTGGGACAGTTATTCCAGATTATTCTTATATTTTCATATTATCAGAATTTGATGTTCAATGTAACTTAAAATATTTTCTCAGAAAACTAAAATGATGGAAAAGGTTATACATCATGAAAAGGGTTTATTTGTTAAACTTTTATTTTTTTATGCTGTTTTCTTTGAATGGAACAAACAATATCTTTCTGGACACAATGTAACCTTAGTTTATATAGATTGTTGTTTTAAGGCAGGATTTTATTGTGTGGCCCTGGCTGATTTAGAATTCTTTATGTAGCAGAACCTAGCTTTGATCACACAGAGATCCTAATGTTTCTGCCTCCTGAGTGCTGGGATTAAAGGCATGTGCTGTCACACACCTACCATAGTTAATTGTTTATCTAAACAAAATTTTGTGAAGTATTAGTTAAGTCATTGATTCTATATATGATCTGAGACAAAGCTTGAGATTGGAAGGAAAAAGATTTTGTATGACTTTGTTGCTTCAGGTTTTTGGTGTACCTCCCATCTCCAGTTAAACATGTTGGACCAAATATAATTTTTATGACATCTACCCTTCCATTCATCCATTCCCACTGAAGTTTCCCCTCTCTTCCCAGTCCTTCCCTCTCACTCCCACACCCCTCTTAAGCAAAGGGCAGGCTTCCCATGGATATCAACCAGCCAGGGCATATCAAGTTGCAGAAAAACTAGGTACCTCCTCTCTTATTAAGATAAGAGGAAAGGGTCTCAAAGGCAGGTAACAGTCAGAGACAGTCCCTGCTTCCACTGTTAGGAGTCCCACAAGAAGACCAAGCTATACAACTACAACATAGGTGCAGAGGGCCTAAGGGAGCATACAGGCTCCCTGGTTTACAGTTCAGTCTCTGTGAGCCTCTCCAGTCCAGGTTAGTTGATTCTGTGGGTTTTCTGGTGGTGTCCTTGACCCTTCTGTCTCCTATAACCCTTTCTCCCCCTCCTCTGAAGGATCCCAAATTCTGCCTAATATGTGACTATGGGTCTCTTTATCTGTTTCCATCAGTTGTTGGGTAAAGCTTCTCTGATGACAATTTGGGCTAGGCACCAATCTATGAGTATAGCAGAATATCATTAGGAATCATTTTATTCTGTAGTAGGTCTCTGGGTTATAAGCCTTGGTTCCTGTCCCTCTAGGTAGTGTCTGGGGTGAGCTCCTACTCATGAGTCTCAAGCTAGACCAGTTGTTGTTTGGGCATTCCCACAATTTCTGTGTCCTCTTTACACAGCACGTCTTATAAATGGGACAAATTGTAGGTTAGAAATTTTGTGGCTGGATTGGTTTCCCAATTCCTCCACTGGAAGTCTTTCTTAGTTACAAAAGATGGCCAGTTCAAGCTCTTTTTCCCTCACTGCTGGAAGTCTTAGCTAGGATCACCCTCATCGTTTCTGGGGATTTTCATTGCCCTAGGTTTCTAGCTCGTTCCAGAGATTCTGGCCCCCCATTTAGTTGTCTCTCCCAGTACTCTTTCTCCATCTTCCCCTCATTGATCCCTACCCCTATCCAGGCTCTTACCCCCACTCACCTGTGATATCTGCTCTATTTTCCCTTCACAGTGAGATTCATGTGTCTACCTTTCAAATGTAATTTTTTTAGTAGACTTGTCTATATGATAAATATGATCCCCTTATAGGCAGTCATGTAGTTTGTCTCATTTTGTTTATTGAAGCAGAGATGTTTTTGTTTCTAGGATTATTTGAAGAAAAAAATCTTGGTGCTGTAGGATTGTTTGCCAATTTTCCAGGTTGTACTGCTTATAGATCCAGTGGGATTTTCTGTGTGCATAACTTGTTATTAATTAGCTCTTTTAATAGAAAGAATGCAGTGTGTGTGTGTGTATGTGTGTGTGTGTGTGTGTGTGTGTGTGTGTGTATGTGTGTGTGTATGTATGTATGTAATTCATCCGTTTGTCCATCTGTCTGTCTAGACAGGGTCTCACTATGTAGCTCTGGCTGGCCTAGAACTCACCATGTAGATCAGGCTGGTCTTGAATTCATAAGTACCAGAATGCTGGGGTTCCAAGAGAGCATCACAATACCACATTGAGCTGCTTGTAAGTGTTACAGTTGGCCTGTTCTTTCCTATTGTGTTTTATCTAGGTTTGTTTTGTCTGCCACATCCTATCTACAACTACTGATTCCTTCTCTCTCAGATTTATCCTAGTGTCTTGTCCCCATCACATGTGATCTTTAAAATTTAGTCATTCTGATAGATGTTCAGTCAGTTTATTTACATTTCCTTGATGCTAAATGTTTAACATCTTATATGCTTATTTACTTTATTCTTAATATATGCTTATTTGTTTTATATGTATCTTATTTAGTGAAAAGTCTTTTTAAGTCTGTGCGGGAGATCAAACTCACATTCAAAGCATATATTCTACCCTGAGATATTCCTGTAGTACCTTTTTAAAAATTAGATTGTTGTATTTTGTGAGTTTTTTGGAATATTTTTTTCTGATATGTGTTTTGAAAACATTCTTTTGTTTGTTTGTTTGTTTTTTGTTTTTCGAGACAGGGTTTCTCTGTGTAGCCCTGGCTGTCCTGGAACTCACTTTGTAGACCAGGCTGGCCTCGAACTCAGAAATCTGCCTGCCTTTGCCTCCTAAGTGCTGGGATTAAAGGTGTGCCACCACTGCCCACTTGAAAACATTCTTAATCTCATGATTTAATTTTTCAAATAGCAGATGCTTTAATTGCTCGTGGAATGTATTTGTTTATCAGTGGTTTTCTTGTATAGATAATTTATTTTTTTGAAATCTTTGTTTAAATTAATCTGTTTACTTTTATTTTTTTTATTTTTTAGTTTCTTTTAGAACTTTTTCTTTTTTTTAAATTTACATTGGTGTTCTGCCTCCATGTATGCCTGTGAGAGTGTCAGATCCCCTGGAACTGTAATTACAGACATTTGTGAACTGCTATGTGGTTGCTGATCTGAACCCTGGTCTTTTGGAAGAATAGCCAGTTCTCTCAATCACTGAGTTATCTCTTCAGTCTCTCTTTTAGAATTTTTGTGCTGTTTGGTTTTTACATTTAAGTTCATAGTCCTTTAAGTTTACTTTGATGAAAGAGATGGGTCAGTGTTTAGTTTTGCATGTGAGTATCTCATTTAGCCATTTGTTGAAAATTCTATTCTTTATTGAAGTTCTCACCTTTTTGAAAATCTTTTGGTGATATATGTATGAATATGTTTGGAATTTCTAGGTTCTGTTGTGTTATTAGTACCAAACTGTCTAGGAAACTAGCTTCTGATAAGTCTTAAAAAAAGTGCTCCTGTAAATTTATGTATTTAAATTTTTTTTTATTTTTTTATTTTTTTGGTTTTTCGAGACAGTGTTTATCTGTGTAGTCCTGGCTGTCCTGGAACTCAGTCTGTAGACCAGGGTTGTCTCGAACTCAGAAATCTGCCTGCCTCTGCCTCCCAAGTGCTGGGATTAAAGGCGTGTGCCACCACTGCCCGGCTTTTTTTAATTTTTAAGAAAAAGTCTTTGAGAAGAAATAGTTCTGAATTCCACAGATCCTTTTTCCATATATGTTAGAATCAGCTTTTTAAAATATATATATATGATGAGGTATTAGTGGCAATTTATAAATGTTGCTGTTTTCTTTTAACCCAGCTAGCTCCCAAATAATTGAGACTGGACTATTCTATTTTTAACAAGCTTTAAGGGCACAACAGCTGAGCAGTATTACTCTTATTTAATCCTTTAAACTAGTCTGGCTACCTCCTAGTCAAAATCCCAGTGATACTTGTGTTTTAATACTGATCTGGCTCTCTAGACTCCAGGTGTTTTCTCATGGTGTCTCCTGGACTTTCCCTGGGGCGAATTCCCACTGTCTCTATTTCATTTCCTCTTCCCCTGGCTGGAAGGAAGTTCAGTCCTAGTTTGTCCCCTGCTCAGTCATTGGCTGATCAGCTTTTATTGACAAATCAGAGAATAATCGTGGAGCAATGTTTTCTACAACATTGAGGCAGGAGATTGTCAGAATAAGGATTGCAATCAGATATGAAGGCAGAGAAATCAGCATTTGAGTAATACAAGGATAAGTCTTTACATAGTGCACAATAGCTACAAGGTGGTATACTGCCAAGGTTAATAGATGAATTAAGCCGAGAAGAATGCTTACTTGAGTCCCGTGGAAAGAAGTGAGAAGTGTTATGTCTGATGAAATAATAGAAAACATGTATAAAAAAGAAAGCAGAAAGCCAGGATAGTAGTTGTTTTTATTGTTGTTGTGACCAAACACTTGCCACAAACAACTTAAGGGGGAACTATTTAGTTGACATTTTCAAAGGATTCAGGCCATGGAATTTGAACCCATGAATTTAGGCAGAACATTATGGTGGAGAAAAAGTGTGACAGTGGATTGATTCTGTTTTAAGCTGACAGGAAGCAGTTAAAAGAAGACATCATAGGAATATATAAGACTCCACCAACATGGCCTCTGTGATCTTCTTCCTCCAAGTACATCCCAGCCCTCACAGTTCCACACACTTTTAGGAATTTTAGATTTTGAATCCATCAACAGAACAAAAATATTTCTTAGGTCAGGTCCCTTATGAATCCAGTCCTTTTGAAAAGCATCTTCACAGTTGCATCATGGGCATGCTTTATTAATGGAAGTACTTCTCAGTTCAGTGAAGGTGACAACAAAGGGAAATGTCAGAAGAAGTCATAATTCTGGAAGAATTGATTTATGAAGATTTTATTAACATTCACTTTCTGGCAGATAATTGGAAAAAGAGAGACAATGAAGAATAATTGTTAGGAGACTAAGATATAATTAGGATGGTAGAAAATCATAAGGTTTGGTCTTATCTAATAGGAGTGTTGATTAAATTTGAACTGATGGGTAGAATTAGATAGCTGTGGGTCTTGAGTCCTTTCTTTTTTACTATTTGTGCTTTTTGTCACTTCTATTTTTTATTATCCTAAATAAAAACATGTACCATCAAAGGAATTGTGTCCTGATGTTTCTTTTTCTAATTTATTTTTAAAGTATCAGTACATTTATATATGTACTTATTATACATGGGAGTGGTGTGTTACAGTGTATGTGAATGTGGAGGTTAGAGGACTACTTGGAGGAGTCAGTTCTCTCCTATCATACGGTTTTCAGGGATTGAATTCAGGTTCTTAGGCTCATTAGCAGATAGATGCTTTTACACTTTGAGCCATCTCTGATTCCCTCCCTCCCTCCCTCCTTCCCTCCCTCCCTCCCTCCCTTTCTTTTCTTCTTTCTTCCATTAGTACTGTGACATGATCTCATCCTTTTCCAGAAAAAAAACTTTTCCTTCAGATCTCTCTGTATTAAATATCTGGGATACCTTTGGAAAGCCATGCAACATCTCTTCTTAGTCTTTATTGCCCTGTAGCCACATGTTTTTTCTTTAAGTATACTTTGGATATGAGGTAGAGCCCTAAGAATAAGTGAAATGAAAACAAGACATTGAATCCAGTTATTCCTAAAGATCAAAAAATTCCTGATATGGTGTTAACTAATTATTTCCTTTGTCAATAAGAATTGTAGAAGTAAATACCATTGCCACCATGGAAAACCATTTGCTATCACTTTAAGTTAAATATACTTTATATGCTAACCTGATTATCTTAGTCTCATTCCCAGTATAGGATAGTTGTTATTCCTGTTCTGGGAGCTCTATCCTTTTCATCTCTTTGACTATTCGTATAGGTTATCTTTATTCATCACGTTTACTCTTTATGATAAAGATGTTTTCCTTTTCAGCCGTTTTTATTTCAATATAATAGTATAAAACAATACAACTGTTTGATTAAGGGGAATTATTAATAAAAAGAAGTGTCATTTAATAAAAATGTCATTATCTAAAGGATTATTTAAAAGTAAAATATTCTAAATCTATCTTTTAAAATCAGACATTGAAGCATTAGGACACGGTACAGTGAATGACAGCAGTAGATATACACTGAATATTTCTTTTCTCCTCTTCTTTCTCAAGTAATGTCTCATGAAGGCTTGGTGGGCCTTGAGCTCCCTTTGTTGACTAAGCTGATCTCAGAGTCAGAGATATGCCTGCCTCTGCCTCTTGAGTGTTGGGATTAAGGATGTGCACTAGCACGTTCAGTCCCAACCCGTCAAAGCCAATTAATAATTAGTTAATTAATTTTAGACAAGGCTTCTATTTAGTCGACTGGCTTCAAACTTTTCAGTCTCATGGGTTCTGGGATTACAGATGTGTACTCCTATGTTCAGCAACTAAATACCTCTTGAATAAATTAAATTGATTGAGTATAGGTCACATGAGAATTAAGCAGTAATAAACTTTATTATTCAGGACAAATGACTAATTTCAGAACTTTTACAGGGGATTTCCAAAGACTGCACAGGTGGTGTAGTAAAGGACAAAACAGGTGAAATTCAAAGTGGCTTGTGTAGCTAATATTTAGAGAACCATATGCAGTGTTTTTCCTAGTTGTCTTATAAGGTTTAAAGACTTAAGATAAATTGTTGTTAAGGGGCGTTTAGTTTATTTTGTTACATGATCAGGACCTCCAGGTTTTCCTAATGTTATTTATCCTCTGGAAATTGGTGTAAGATATTGTAAAAACTGCAAACTTGGGAAAACCAACTTAACATCTCACCTCAAGAGGTAAAAGCTCTTGCTTAGCATGCATGAGACTGTGGGTTTGGTATGTACCACCCTAAGAGCAAAATATACAAAATAACACCAACAAATAAATACAAAGCAAAACCCTGTGCAGCAAGGTATAATGGCAATGTCTATAATCCCTGCATTTGTAAGGCTTAATCAGGCAGATTATGAATATAAGGCTTCCAGGACTGTACTGTGATTGAGGCCAGTTTGAGATAGTAAGGGCTTGTGTAAAACAACTCCCTAAAACAATACTAAAAATAATTTCTCATCTTGAAAAAAATATAAAGAATTGGCTCTGATGTTTTCTAAAATAAAGCATTTTTCTTTATTTGGATGGAAGTATTTAAACCCTAGACTGGCTTGTATGCACAGTTACTAAAAAACATAATCAGCATCACATTTAGGGATTTAAATTATGTTTGAATGATTATTTTTAGTTATTTATATTTTTATTTAATAATATGCTTACAAGATGAAATATTGATTAAAGGCCAAAAGCAACTTGGGAGAAAAAGTTTGATTATATATTTCCATCTCACAGTATTAAGGGAAGCTAGGGTTGGAGCTCAAAGAGAAACCTGGAGGCAGGAACTAAAGCACAGACCAGGGAGAATGTAGTTTACTGGCTTGCCCTCTTTGGCTTACTCAACCTGCTTTCTCCTACCAGCCCAAGGGTAGCATGCTTCCATGTTGGGTCCTTCCATACATCAGTCATTAATCAAGAAAATAACCACCATAGACTTACATACAGGCAGTCTCCTGGAGGCTGTCTTACGGTTTCTACCAGTGTGATGCCATGAGTGAAAAATGCAGCTTGGGAGGGAAAGGGTTTATTTTATTTAAACTTATACATTACAGTCCATTATTGAAGGAAGTTGGAGCAGGAACTCAAGGAAGGAATCTGGAAACAGGAACCATCGAGTAACACTGCTTACTGGCTTGTTCCTCCTGGCTTGCTCAGTTTGTCTTTTTATTTACCCTAGAACCAGGAGTGATAGCACCACTTATAATGGGCTAAATCTTTCCACATCAATCATTAATTAGGAAAATGCCCTACAAACTTGCCTACAGGACAATCTTAAGGAAGCACTGTCTCAATTAAGATTTACTCTTCTCAAATATGTCTAGGTTTATGTCAAGTTCATAAAAACCAACCAGCACAGAAGCATTTTCTCAGCAGGTCCTTTTCAGATGACTATCTAGCTTATGTCAAATTGGTAAAAATCTAACCTGCACAGTCTGTAACATTGATCACATTCCCCTCCTGTTAAGTTTTATTACAGTGATATTAATGAAACATGCTTTTCATTCATCCTCACTGTAGATAAGAATCCTGTGCTTGGATCTGGATCTATTTGCTTTACTTAATATTTACTTTTGAATAATCTCAGAATGTAAAAATGCCCATAGAACTCACTTACGTTATAGTATATAGAAAGTAAAGCTTTTCATTAACTGAGAAATATTTAAAATAAGGCAGATGTAGTAGAAAATCAAGTTTTTTTCTTGGTGAAAAATGTTATTTTCTTGTGTTTTATAAATATTATTACATTTATTGAAAAATAGGATCTATTATTATTATTATTATTATTATTATTATTATTATTAGAGTTTTAGGTTCCAACTGTGTTGCCAGATAATACAAAGGAAATCAGGGACCCCCTTTGAGTTCATAAATAAAAGAATTTAAGGATGAACTTAAATGGAAGCTTAAGGGCAATTTTATTAGAGTTTAAAGGAAAAACATCCCAGGGCAGGCAAGCTGTGAATCCTCTGCAATTGTCCACAGAAAGGAAGGAAAAAGCCATGTCCTTAAAGCTGCCATAGTTGTCAAACACAAGCCAAGCAACCACGTGGCAGTGAGGAGAGCTTTAGGGAAAAGAGTAAGGAAATTCAAAGTATCAGAAAGCATATTTACATTCTGGGCAGCATCCAAGAGAAAGAAAGTGACAGTTATACCTTTCTAAAACTCAGGCCTCAGGAAATTAAGCAGACTGGTCAAATCTGTGGTAGCTTATAGCACTGCAAGTGGTGGGGAGCAGAAATTGAAAAGTATAATTTATTTTAATTTATAGTTTAGTTTATTCCATCTACTTCTTTATCTCTTTAAAATAGTTTTAAGTTGAGACTGCCTTTTTAGGTGTGGTCCCTTGACCAGGTGATTGACTTGGCTCAACTAAAATGTTAGATCTCCCCCTAGGCCAGAGATTGTTGACCAGAAGAATTTTTGTCTACTTTAACATTGTAACTGAAAATAGCACGGTATGATAAGATTAGAATTGAAGTGTTAACTTAGGGACTGGGGAAATTTATTGTTACTAAATAAACAAATGAGGAAAACTTGCCTTCCTTTAGGTAAAGGGAAACTGACTTGAGAAATTTTGATGTGATCTTATAAACTAGCTTTGATTCTTGGCACATGATGGAATACTATGTCATTTTGTTTTTGATATGTAACAAGTTTAAGACCTTCTGAAAGTAACTCTTATATTTGGAATACTATTCCTTAACTTAGAAATAGATACAGATTTGGATACTTGGTTTAAGGGCACATGTGAGAAAGAACAAAGAAATTTGAGCAAAGAATCAACATAGGGCTGAGGATGCAGCCTAGTAGTAGAAATCTTACACGGCATATGCCAGGTCCCTGGATTAGATCTGTTACTGACAAAATAAAACATTAAGTCAACTGCAACTTTATATGTAATTTGTGATAAGGATAACATTTAGATAACTTAATTTGACACACATGACTTTGTCATTTGCTGTTTGATCTGAATGATCTGAAGTGGATTTTATCTTCTGTTTGCTATCAAAGCAGTAGTTTTAGACCCCTGGAATAAAGTTATTTTTAGGGCTTTTTTCATATTTAGCATATTTGAAGTTGTTTTATGATTGATTTAGCTGCCATTGATTGTGCTGTGATTATGAAAACAGTCAGATGATTTTTGTTTCAGTTGGGATGGCTCTGTAATTTATCTAGTTAAGTACTTTTTTGAGAGTAAAAGGAAGAGACAATAATTACCTTAAAACATCAGGTTTAAATTAAGACTGACTATGGCAAATCAAGTTATGCATTTACCGTGATTAAGATGTGTTGCTGGCAAGTAACAGAAGACAAAACTCATCTTGCTATGTGCAGGTACTGCATGTATGATTTCTTGAGAAATCTGCCTTTTCTTTTGTCTTTCTAGACTGCCTTATGAGGTCGGCTTTCCTTGTAGCTGGAAGTCTGTGTGTAACAATCTGGACTGTTCTACTTTGTTTATGATCAGCAGGAACAAGGATCCTGTTTCATCCACAAACATAGAATGAATCTTGAGCATTGTCTAAACTAATGCCAGTGTCAAGGAGGAAAAATCATGTGTTGTTAGTCATAGGTATGAGTTATTTGAGTATCACTCAAATGGGAGGTTAGAATTACACAATTCTCTTAGACTAGTTGGAGTTCCATTAAGGAAACTAGTTGTAAGATCAGCTTTTCTAGGAAAATAGTGCTGTTTAGCACAGGGGAAGGAACTGGGGAGCAACACAAGATTCACTGTAGTATGGTTGCTTATTTGCATTTTCCCTTAGGCATCTGTTAATGAGTTTCTCCAAAAGCCTAGAATATTGTAGTGTTTTTCTTCAAGTGAATATAAAATGACTTAACTAGCTTGGAAGGAGGGCTCAAGAGTAAGTAGACCAGGACAGATACTGAGGAAGCAAGGCATTTCTTTGAAGAGTTTTTAATGCCACTGATGGAAGGGCAGCAGCATGGTGGAGGCTTTTAGTGAGTTCAGGACATAGCAACGGGGACTCTGGTGGGATCAGAGTCCACTTATCAGAGGAGGGAGATTCATACACCTAAGAATGGGGTTCAACTGCAACTAGCTTCTCAGATTCCCTGGCAAGAAACAGGGAAGGGAGAATGGAACAGGCTATGGCACCCCTTTGATGTAAAATCATTTCTCAGGTGAGCGGTCCTGGAAATGGCAAGTCTGCTTGCTCTAGACTCACAGATGAAATTCTAGTAGAGTGCTTTTGAGTATTTGTCTTACAGCAAAAGGAGAGAAAGAGAAAATTTAGCATGTTTTCTTCTTTATTTAATGCTATATTATTTGTAATTTAATTTTTATTTGCTCATATTCTCCACACACATTGAATCCCCTTTCCTTCAAAATGACTGATTTCCTCAAATAACTATAATAATAGTAATAATTTTTAATAAAAAGTAGTGTGTGTGTGTGTGTGTGTGTGTGTGTGTGTGTGTTGGGGGACGGTTGTCAGAAGACAACTTTCCAGAGTTGGTGATCTTTCATCGTAGTTCCTGGCCTTGAACTCAGATCATTAGAATTATGCAACAGGCACTGTAACTACCTGAGCCATCTTACTGGCCCTGACTGTAATAATTGATGATCCTTTCCCCCCCACAGACAAATAGGGATGCCAAAGGAAAAATATGATCCTCCAGATCCTCGAAGAATTTACACCATCATGTCAGCAGAAGAGGTAGCCAATGGGAAAAAATCTCACTGGGCAGAATTAGAAATCTCGGGTGAGTGGAATCTGAAGCATTTTATCTGGAATATAATAGCTACAATTGTAAAGAGTATTGCTATATTTATTGGCTCTTTGTTGTTGTGTTTTTACCTGAAAGAACTGGAAATATGTAAGAATCCTGAGACACTTCTTTTTAGATCTTTTAAAATATTTTCCTTTCCTTTTGAGAGTGTCTTGAGCAGGGTAGCCATTTACATTTAAAGATATTCAGAGTTTGATTTCTGAGTAAAATAGGTCCTATAAAACAGTAAGTCTTGACGTTTACAGAGTAATTTTTGCAAATGAAAGTCTTTGCTATCCTCCTTTTATCTCAGTGCTGGCAAAGAAGGAAACCTAGCTGACTCTGTCTGTGTAACAGACACCTGCTAAGCTATGAATAGAGCATGTTCAGAATAAATATGATTTGAAAAATTTGGAACCCCTGTCTGAAAATGAAAACAGAATCATCAAGCTAAAACTGAAGACATTGTATAAAATACCTAATTGATACACTTCAAAGTTATCAAGATTGTGAAAAACAAAAAGAAAAAGTGCATAAGTCAGAGGAATGTTAAGACATGCTAATTAAAAGGCCTGATTTGAATTATAGAACAAAAAGATATAAAAACAGGTAAATTCTGAATAAAGCCTGAAGTTTTGTTACTATTACTGTATCAATGTTGGCTTCTTAGTTTTAATAAATACACCATGGAATATAAGACTCTAATGTTACGGAATTTAAGCAAAGTACATATAAGAACCCTACATTATCTTGGCAACTAATATTATTATAAAATTAGGTTTATTAAAAATATATAGCAATTTTTCTTTTATGAATTGCCACAATACAGATTATATGTAGAATGTGGTCAGTACCCCGCCCCCATTGGCATTTCAGTAGCAGCAGTAAGACTTAACTTGTACAGCTGAAAGGAAACTGAATGCTCATCATTCTGATGGGAGCAGTTGGAACCTGTTTAAGATTTCTCATCCTTAGCTTACTGATCCTTTGGGCCCTATATTCAATTCCTTATGGGGGAGGGAGGGTTTTTGTGTAAAGTATAGGATGGTTAGTAGCATACTTGGCTTTTACCCAGAAGATACCCTGTATACTTCTTTAGTTGCATCAACCTAAAATACCAAAGTCCTTTGAGGAAAAGAATTCCTCCCAACTGAAATTGGTGTATTAAGTCCTAAGTTAATGGAAGTTTCTCTTTTACCCTTAACCTCATCATTGAATACTTTGTTTTCTTATTAAGATGCAAAATCCTAGTAGACACTTTGTATTTGATTATATACAGCAGAAAGGAGTCTTTGGTGGAAAGAACCCAGCTGAGTTTAGTTATATAAACAAGATAACATTGTCCCTTTAAAACTTGGTGTTCTTTAGTTTCCATTGCCATCTCTCATCTAAATTTTTTTAGAAAATGATATATGCTTAAATAATCACTTCTTGGGTCTGGAAAGATAACTCAGCTACTAAGAACACTGCTTTTCTAAGGGATACAAGTTTGGTTCCAAGTACCTCTAACTTCAGCTCCTGAGAATCTTAACAGTTCAGGCCTCTAAAAGCACCTGCATTCATGGGCACATACCCATACAAACATATAGACGCTTGTCTAAAGGTAAAATAAATCTTAAAACTACCACTTTGCTTTTATACAATTTTGTAAAATAATCTTTATGTAAATTATGCATTATAATACATAATTTATAATCAGGCCTGGATGTCTCTCAGTTGGTAGAGTGCTTGTCTAGTTTTCATAAAACCTTGGCTTGGGTTAATTCCCAGCACCAAATAAACCGGGTATGGGGGGGGTGCATGCCTCTAATCCTATCACTTGGTAAAGGCAAGAAGATCAGAATTTCAAGATCCATCCTCAGGTATATAGCAAGTTTGGGGCCATTCAGGGTTACATGAGATTCTATCACAAAACAAAAAAAAATACTAGCAACTTATAGCATTCCATTTTATAAAAATTGTGGCTAGCTGATTTGCGCAGACCTATATTGCTAATAAGTGGTAAAAATTAGAACCCTGAAACAGGTTTTCTGATTTAGTACATGCTTTGTACCTGCTGCTCACAGACCTTGATGTGAAAACTATTTCCTTAATTATATTGCATTTAATATAAAATTTTAAACTATAGTTGTTAATCTCCATAACATCAGAAATTTAACGGAGATGTTTTCTTTAGGGACACTTTCCTGGTGGCTAATCCAAGGTTGGTTTTAAATAATAATAATTCGTTTTTTATTTAAAGTCCGTTGATTAACCCAGGCTCTGGATATAGATGCATCTTATATTTATAATTTTCATGGAGTGTGAGGAATATTTTGTTATAACTTTAAGAAAGTAAAAGTTCAAGCCTGTTTTACCACCAAAGCTCAATTCAGCCTCAAGTTTTATCCTTTGGATCTGGCTCTGAGAGAGGTCCAGTAAGCCTCAGCCTCAGCCTCAATCCCTCCCTCCCCCCTCCTTCCTTCCCTCCTTCCCTCTTTCCCTCCCTCCCTTCCTCCCTCCTTACATACCATGAAAAGAATGACTGTCCAAAAGAGTGAAATTAGAGGAGGCTAAATATTTTAGCAGTCTCACAGCTTTGAATACAAAGTGAAAAATGTCAAAGACAAGATGATATCTGTGTGTATTTACCACCTTTTCTAGCACTTACCAGTTTTTGGGATTCAGATTTTGTCTTGGGTCTAGAGTTTATGCTTTAGTATTTTGCCTTTTAGGTAGAGTGCGAAGCTTAAGTACATCACTCTGGTCATTGACACACTTGACAGCACTGCACCTAAATGACAATAACCTTGCTCGCATTCCACCTGATATTGCCAAGCTTCATAATCTGGTTTACCTGGATCTGTCATCCAATAAACTCAGAAGTTTACCAGCAGAACTAGGAAACATGGTGTCTCTCAGGTGAGGAAACATTAAAGACATGATTCATTATATAAAATTACAAATTTATCAACTAAGAAAGTTATGGGATGCTGTTTTATGGTGTGATTTCTGTGTCTGTGAAGATCAAAAGATAGAAATGCTGTTAAGCACAGTGAGTGAGTTGGCCTCCATTTAATATTTTTTTTTTCTTTGAGTTGTAGCTTCTTGCTACGAGTTTCTTTTAACAGATTTGAGATGGGGGAGTTAAAAGTCTTACTGTAGAGGCAAATCTGATAAAACTAATCAGAAATGCTTCAGAAAATATGATTTGCTTATAAATGAAACATTTAGGAACAAACTTAATACAAAATCTATATTTATATTTTTATACTACAATTCTTTATTGAAGCCTAAAGACTTGATTAAAATGGATTTATAGTTTAAAAATCTTTAAGACAATTCATTCTTGAGACAGTGTCTTGCCTGTGGCAACCCTAGCTGGCCTCACCTTGTAGCAGTCCTGCTCTAGCCTCCTAAGTTTGAGTGTGGCAGGCATGTGCTGCAACACTGGAATTTCCTACAGGAAGAAACATTCTAGGATCTTATTAGCTGTTTCCAAGACAAGAATTGCTTTTTTTAAAAAAAATCTTACCTATTGAATAATAGGCTTTTTGAAAAGTTGCTTTTACATGTTTAAAATTAATTATGATTGTGTTACTTATTTGTTCTTTTACCACCCCCTAACTGATTATATGAATTCTTACTTTTTTGTCCTTTATTAATGAAGGTGTTATTTTTTTATAATGTGTTCAAAATTTCAGTTACAAACTTAGATCTTACCTGTTGTTTCTGTTTGTCTTTGCTGATCTGTTCCTATCTTAAATTTAGTGCTTTAGGGCATGTATTCTATGTTAGTTCTCCAGAGAGTGTTTTCTCTTTTCATAGTTTTCCATTTTTGTAATAACATTTATGTTTTTTGTTTATGTGTGTGGGTATGCACAAGTCAGCTATCTGCATGTGGAAGTCAGAGGACAACTTTGTGAGAGTTGATTCTTTCCTTCCACTGTGGGGTCCTGATGATCAGGCTTTGGTTGTTAGGCTTGGCATCAGATGTCTTTACCTCCTGAGCCCTCTTGCCAGTCCACTTTTTATGTTTTCTGTTTACTTATCATTAGCTTCTGTGACATAATGTCTTGTTTTGAATTTCTCTGTGTTTTTAATTTTTCTCATAGTTATTTTGACATGATTTAGTTACAGTAGATGGCTTATAGGCAGTTGGCTGCTAATTGTAGTTTAATCTTCAAGTTTAAGAATTTACTTTCTTCATGCTGAGTGGTTATGGCACATGCTTTTAATATCAACACTTGAGGCAGAGGCAGGAGGATCTCTGTGAGTTCAAGGCCAGCTTGATCTACAGAGCAAGTTCCAGAATAACTTAGGGCTACACAGAGAAACCCTGTTTTGAAAAAAATAATTTTTTCTATAAATTAAGCTTGATTTTGGATACTAATAACACATGTCACTCTGATTCACATTCAAATTTAATCTGTGCTATAGAATGAGTGAATCATAGAAATATTTAGTAATGATAGCATTTTAATAATAGTGTGCAGCATTTTGGGATCAGTGTGAAGAAATGCTTTGAATATAAATATCACTTATCGTGTGTTAGAAGAAAGACAAAGAATGACAAATGCAGGTATTAATAAAGCATGTTATTATACTCAAATTTAATTTTTTTTTTTTTTAAACAGGGAATTGCTTTTAAATGACAATTATTTACGGGTTTTGCCTTATGAACTTGGCCGGCTCTTCCAGCTACAAACTCTAGGTTTAACAGGTGAGTGACTTAAAAAAAAGAAAACTTTTGATACTCTGTATTGAAGGGTCATGATGCTTTAGAGATCAATTTTGTTAAGCGTTCAGGTCAGTTTTAGTGTGACTGAGAATGTGAAGAGGGTTTGGTAAAGGTATTGGACGTGTAATCATTGAGGTAAGTGCTGGCATTCCAGATGTGAGCCACCACTTCCAGCTTCATTTTATTTTCTATATGATATGCTAAATCTTACACAGTTAAAAAGTTATCTAGACAACGGTAGAATGATAGGGCAAGTCTGTTTGTGATTGAAAAGTTATAGAATGTTTATCAGTTTTATAATCTTAGATGCATGAATTTCTAACCTATTTATAATTATAATTTTCTTTAATAAGGATAATTATTTTTATATAATTTATGTATTCATTTATATAATTTATATAATTCTTTTTAATAAGAATAATTCTAATTGCAGAACAGCCATTTTCTACAGTCTGATATATTGATAGCCCATTAATGATAAATTACAATTTAATATTGAACCTAGAAGACTTAATCTTTGAACCAAGCAACATTCCTAAAGTAACAAATTCTAATATTTATATGACTTTTCATGTTAACCTCCATATCCTCAAAGATGTCTACTATGTTACCAGTGGAATGGGGTATTCTGATTATTTGTAAATTTTACTGTCTTTTATTTTATTACAGTCTATAAAACTAGGTATAAAAACTAGGGGTTCTAGGGATGCATTTAACTCATTGGTGAAGTGGTTGTCTAATGTGTATGAGGATCTGGGTTTCATGTTCAACAGTATCAAAAACAAAATAACTACTGTTTGGCTGGTCTTCCTTGTAGTTGCATTTTTTTTCCTCCTTAACACACTCACTCACTCAATTCTCTTCTTTGACCAGGTGATCAGGATTGTCAGACTAGATTAAAGAAAAGCAACGCTCAGTTATGTGCTAATTATACAAATAAGAATTTGAATTAAAAAATTAAAAAACTTCTCAGGTATCTAATCTGTTAGTTGTTAGATATTCTTCACCAATTGTAATTTAGCTTTGTTCTTGCCTGTGGAAACATTCCTTTTACTAAACTTCAGTTAGTTCTGTGGTAAATTTAAATCTCTTTTGAGTTTTTAGTATTTATTATACAGATGTAACAAGTTTTTTTTTCCCCCCTGAGGATATAATTCATTTAGTGATTTTTGCACACTATACACACAGCCTGACAGTAAGTCAGTTTAGTTAGGGTTGACACCTCTGACATCTCCAACTCTCAAATGTTGAGATTATATGTGTGCGTGTCACCATTTCTAGCTGCATTTCTGAGTTCTCATTGTTAGTAGGAATGTTCAACCTGTACTCAGTAGTTTTCTCTTTTTTGAGGATCTGCTTAATTTTCATTCAGTTTTATTCCTTGGTTAACTGATTATATATATGGAAGGGCAAGGAAATTTAGGAACAAAGCTAGAGCCATTCCTGCTTTCTAATATTTTTTTTTTCTTAAGTGGGTGATAGAATGAAATGTTCTTAACAAATGACAGCTTTATATATACAAGTTTGAAATGATTTCTAAGTCAGTTTTTAGATACATTGTAGTATTTTACATATAATGAAAGAAAAAAAAGTAGCTGAGGTATTTTATTGGCACTGTGAGATACAGTGTAAATGAGCAGCCTCTGATTGATGGTGTTCCTGAACTGAAGAGAGAGCTGGCACAGCCTTTAATTCCAGCACTCAGGCAGAGGGAGCCGCATCTCTGTGAGTTCAAGTCGAGCTAATGCTACTAAAGAGCCTATTTTATGCATAGTGGGTGAAATTGAGTAATTGCTAGTCTTGGCTAGGGCTTACCATGTTTCAAGTAAGTAGCAAATACTGTAGCAAGCTACATAAAGCTAGTTATGTTTTCCTTGGGAAACATTACATGGTAGTCACACTGTGGTTGCCTTGACCTATTGAGTTGCCTACATAAACAGTTCCAGGAACTTTCTAGTAGAAACAATTAGATAAAGGTCTAAACAAGGGCAGTGCACTAAGAAAGCATAGGACTTGGTTCCCAAAAACAGCTTTTAAGGATTTTTTTCTTTAAATTTTGAGACTAAAGTTGAACTTGTCCTGTTCATTATTCTTACTTAAGGGTATGGTGTTTTATTCACTTAATCTCTCAGGACTTGGGAGGCAGAGGCAGTGAGTTCCAAGCCAGCCTGGTACCGTGGCATAGCATGTTTGTTGCAGGCCAGCCAGGGCATGTATATAGTAAGATTGTGTTTCAGATCATATCAGTGGTTAGCTGTGAGCATCGTCCTCTGAATGTGTCAGTCTCTGGCAGACCTCTAAGTAGACAGCTGTATCATGTTCTTGACAGCATGCACTTCCAGCCATCCACATCAGTACATGGGATGGATACCCAGGTGGAATGGTCTCCAGATGGCCCCTCCTTCAGTTTCTGTCCCATGTTTTGTTTCCATATTTGCTCCCTTGAATATTTTTTGTTACTCGTTCTAAGTAGAACTGAGGCATCCCCACTTGGGCTTCCTTCTTAATGAGCTTCATGTGGTCTGTGGGTTGAGTCTTCTCTCCAATGGAGAAGCTAGAAGACTGAAAGAGCAGAAAGTTTTTCCCCATGAGGAAAGCAACAATACCAACCAACCAGAGCTCCCTAGGGTCTAAACCACCAGCCTGGGAGCACATAGGGAGGAACCCATGACTCCAGCTGTATATGTAGGGGAGGATGACCTTGTTGGGCATAGGTGGGAGAGGAGATTCTTGGTCCCATGAAGGACGAACACTGAGTGGGAGGGGGGAATGTGAGAGTGGGGAGGGGGTAGTGGGGGAAGGGCCTCATAGAAGCATGAGGAGGGGGGGATGGGATAGGAGGTTTCTGGGTGGTGGGAGGAAGTGGGGTAAGGGGATAAAATCTGAAATGTAAATATAATACCCAATAAAAAAAATTTAAAAAAAAGATTGTGTTTCAGAAAACCAGTAACAGCAACAATAATAAACTAGACAACAGCAAAGGAAAAACAAAAAACATTGAGCAAATTCTGTATTTTTCATATAAATTGTAATATGCTTGATTGGATTTGTTCCCTGGAAGTTTGATAGAATAGTTTGGTAAAACTATCATTACTTGTGTATAATCTTTAGGAAAATACTTTCTCAATATGTTTATAGTAATAAAATAATTATTGGGAATTAAAAAATAGTTTTAATTATGTGTATTTGTGTGTGCCTGTGTGTGAGTTTGTGCTTGTGAATGCAGTGCCAGTAGAGGCCAGAGGAAGTACTGAAGCCTCTGCATCTAGAGTCACTGGCGGTTGTTGAGTGGCCCATGTTGTGTCCTCTGCAAGAGCAGTATATAGTCTTAACAGCTGAGCCATCTCTCTAGCATCGTGATTGAGAATTTCTAATAGTTAATGATTCAGTTTTGCTAGGCTGTTCCAGCACTACAAACTGAACATGAGCTTGAAATTCTCATGCCTTGTATAGCAGTTGGTTAATTACCAGGGCACTATGACATCCAGCTATTTTTTCTTTACTTTGTTTTGAATAAAAAGAGAGAAAAAAAGGTGTATTTGTTAAAAGTGACTGTAATTTTGATATATTTTGAGTCTGTTTATACCTGTATTAACTATCATTTTAAGTTTTTCTTCTGTCTTATATTGTATCATTCATATTTAGACTTTATTAATTTTAAATATAAGCATTTAAGGCCATATATTATTTTTTCCTTTTGTTGCATGTTGTATCTACAATTGGAAATATTTTTCTTTCTCCTTTTTTCTTTTGAGACAGTATTTGTTAGCAGGCTTGCTTCGAGTACCTTGGCTCAAGTGATACTTTTGCCTAGATAGTAATTCCTTATTGGATTAATTGTTGCAGTCTTACTTTGTAGACTGCCTCTTGACTGTACTGATGGTTCTCATAAAGATGGAATTCTGCTTTTTGTATTTGTGATATTGATGTCATATACAAAGACTTTGTGTATATTATTATCCCAAGGCAGTTACTCTATATTTTCCTCATAGTATCATAGTTTAATAAATCATAGTTTTTGTAATTCTTTTGAATTGTTTTTCTAATTGGTGAAAGATAGAGATCTAGTTTCATTCTGAATCAATTTTGTTTGCTTGCTATCAGCTTTTTATGGATGGGATATATGTGTTCAGGAATTTTTTTCATGCAGATTTTATAGTTTGTTTGCTTTTTGTTGCATATAGTAGTTCATAATAGTCCCTAATGATCCATTGGTGTTTCTGTGGTATTTGTTATAATACCACCTTTTTTATATCTTCATTTACTGAGATCTTCTATTTAGTACACATAAAATTTACTGTTTATGTTTTAAAGTATTTTGTGACTATCATTTTAAAAATTTTAAATCTTATCTTTATTCTTTCAATCTACTAAGTTTGAGCTTGTTTGTTTTTTCTGGTCCATCAATAGGTTGCTTATGTGAAATGTTTTTACTTTTTTGATATAAGTACTTAATACTGCTTTTGCTGTATCCCATAAGTTTTGGTAATATTATATTTCCATTTTATTTCAAGAAATGTGTGAGTTTCACATATGTTCTTAAAACTAGAATGTTTTGGGGACATGTTATTTAATTTTTATATTTTCATAATTTTTGTAGTTTTTTTTAAAAAATTCATGTGATCAGAGAAAATACATAATTTTGTATTTTTCCACTTTGTTGAGAAGTGTTTTCTGGTATAATATGTTATAGGCTATCCTGGTGAATGTTCTCTGTGCTGATGAGCAGAATGTGAATTCGGAAGTATAGTAAAATAGTCTATAAATGTCTATTAGGTGCATTTGGTCTATAGCATACTTCAACTCACATGTTTCTGTTTTCTTTCTGGCAGTTCTGTTCATTAGTGAACAAGGAATAGTGAAGTTGGTGTTTGATACATGTGTATTTTATAATTGTTTCATATTCTTTATCATCTTGTCTTTATATAATAATCTCATTCTTTCATAATTTTTTTAATTTTAAATTTTGATATAAATATAGCCAGGCACTCCTAAGTTCCATTTCAGTGGAACATCAGTTCTCACCGCCCAGTACTTTCATTTTAAAAAATATTTATTCTTTGACAGTTTTATACATGTATACAATTGATTACATTTTCCCCCAGCTCCCCTCTTCAACTCTCTCTCTCTGGACCCAAACCCCATTGTGTCCATATCCTGTATTCATGTACTGTCCCTTTCTCTTGGAAGGGGCTCCACTGGGTTCCAATTAATGGCCTCTTTTTGGAATGCTGAGTACCTACCGCTGGCTTGATCTGTGTAGGTCTTACGTAGGTAACCATAGTTACATTGAGTTCACAAGTGCAGCCGCAATGTCATGTTTAGATGACAGCATTTCACAGCACTCCTTGTCTTCCAGCTGTTACATTCTTCCTGCTCCCAATTGTATCTTTCTGAGCCTTGGGGTGTCAGAGAATTGATAAATATGTCCCATTTAATGCTGAGCTCTCAACAACCACTTTTATTCTTTGTCCTATGTCCAGTCTCTGTATAATAAACCGTTGGCCACTACATGGAGAGTGTTCCTGTCCAAGACTGTGAGCAGCACTAATACATGGATATAAACAGAAAATTTAGAAGGTAGCTTGTCAGAATGTCCTTAACAAATCATAAGTAATGTTTGACTAAGATTTACTGTCCGTGGCATGAATTCCCTCCTCTAGTGCAGACTTCTGATCCAATCAGAAAGCAGTTGGTTACCCTCATAATCTTTGTGCTTCTATTATACAAGTGGGCACATCTTTCCTGGCATGTAGATATTGTAGCATTCTGGGTTGAGTAATACCATTAATGACTTTTTCTCCTCCAGTGGCACCATCTAGTACTCTGAGCACCAGCCACCAGGGAGAATATTTTCAAGCCAGTTCCAGCTTGATTTCTCTTTGTTCTGCAAACAAAATGTTTTGTGTGTTTAGCAGTAGGTTCTTACCATCTAGTTATCTTTGGCAGTCAAGAGCAATGGCAGTAGATTGTGTTGTTTTGGGACCTCTGGGTTCCCTGACCATTAACCTGTAGGGGGGCGTGATTCAGTGCTTGCCACTGAGATTTTAATAATCCATGTCTTCTGAGAAGCATTGTCCACCCAAGCAAGGGTACTTGTGTTCAAACTTACTTTTTCTTTTGAATTGTATCTTCTAATTAGCTTACAAAGTAGTGTGTTTTTGTAAGGACTTTCCATCTAACCCTACTTAGTTTTGCTTAACCCACTTGTCAGCACTCCTTCCCTGTTCCTTTTCCCTATCCTTATCAAGTGTATTCTATTCCTTAAGCCCTTAAGGTTTCTTCCCTTTTTACGGCTCATGAACACTTTCTAGCTTTCTGACCACTACAGATACCCCAATTTAGATACATAGCTCTAAAAATACGCAACGTAAGACCCTTGTATGAGAAGTAAGATGTGGTTTTCTTGCTGGGCCTGGGTTATCACACTTACTATGTATTCCAGTTCGATCTATTTCCCTGCAAATTCTATAATCTCTCCCATCTTTTGTTTTTACAGCTGAATAAAATTCCATTGTGTGTATGTTCCACATTTTTATTATTCATTTATTATTTGATAGTCATTACTAAGTAACTGTTGTGAATAGGGCATCAGTGAGTATGGGTGTGGATGTATTTCTGTAGGCATATATGGAGCCCTTTGGGTCTATATGCCCAGGAGTGGTATATCTTTTTTCAGGCTTAGAGAAACTACTTCATTGATTTCTGTAGTGGCTACACTAGTTTACATTCCCAACACCAAGAATCCCTCTTTCCCCACACTCTTTGCCAGCATTTCTTGCCATTTGTTTTATTAATCATAGTCATTCTGACTGGGGTCAAATGGAACTTTGAAGTAGTTTAAATTTACATTTTCCTGCTGTGTAGCAGTGTAGAACACTTTTGAAAATAGTATTAGCCATTTGTATTTTTTTCTTTAGAACTTTGCTTAGTTCCATGGTCCATTTTTAAAAATTGTTTTGTTTTCTTGATGCTTGCTACTTGAGTTCTTTGTATATTCTAAATACTAATCCTGTGTTGGATATGGATATATATATACATATATACACACACACACACACACACACACACACACATACACACATATATACATACACACACATATGCATACACACACACACACATATATATGGCAAAGATTTTCTCATTCTGAGGCTCTTCACTTGATTGACAGTTTCATTTGCTGTACAATGCGTTTTACCTTTAATTTTATGAGCTCAGGTTTATTGATGATTCTTCAGCGATTGGAGTCCTATTCAGAAAGTTCTTACTGATACCTATATCTTGACATGTGCTCCCTACTTTTTTTTCTAGCAGTTTCAGAGACCATTAATAATCACAGTTAATCTTAAAAGGTATGTATTGATTCCTGTTACTTTGTTGATTTTGTAGCATTTGGTTTTTTTACCCTTTTTCCTGTCTTGCTTAATTATTATTCTAGCATTATTTATGTCCTGTGGCCTTACAGATAATTTTGTAATTCTCTTTAGTCCAAAGGATTACTTCAAGTTTTTTCTGTATAGGTTAGTAGTGATAAATTTTTTCTAGCCTTTTAAAAGCATTTTTTTGGTTGTTGTTTTGTTTTTTGTTTTTCAAGACAGGGTTTCTCTGTATATCCCTGGTTATCCTGGAACTCAGTCTGTAGACCAGGGTGGCCTCGAACTCAGAAATCTGCCTGCCTCTGCTTCCCAAGTGCTGGGATTAAAGGCGTGTGCCACCACTGCCTGGCTAAAAACATTATTATTACATAAAATTTTACTATTTTCTTCAATGATGACTGATAGTTTTATTATTATACCTGTCTGAGTTGGCAGTCTTTCAGAACTTGAAATGTATCTATACAGCTACGTGGCTTTTAAATTTTCAGTTGAATAACCTGCTTTTATTCTGATGGGCCTGTGTATGACTTGGATTTCTCTTTTACTATTTTTCAAACTTTATATTGTATGTTTAGTGTTTTAGTTCTCACATGATCAAGGGATGTTCTCTTCTTTGTTTTTCTCGTCGTACCCCCCTGTTCCCCTGTTTGGTGTCCTAAATGCCTCCTGTGTTTGAATTAGCACATCTTTCCCTAATTCTGGGAAATTTTCTATCATGATTCATTTTAACAATGTTTTCTGTGACTTTCAGACTTTTCTATGTTCATTATCCATAGGTTTGGTCTGTTTAGAGTGTCAGCATGTACCTTAGACTTCCCACTGGTATGTTTTCTATATGTCCTTGTTCATTCCACAACCCCAACCTCGGCCTCAAGCTCTCTTCCTACATCTGGGGAATTCTCTTAGGATTATTTAAGACATGTTTCCATGCTTTTAAAATGAATGGGTTCTTTTTCTTTTCTCTCTACCATGATAAATTTGGTCCTTTCAAAATTTTATTTATGTTTTATTTCCACGGTAACTTTCTTACTGTTAGAGCTTTGCCACTGCCTGATTGTTCTAGTTCTACTTTCTGTTCATGCCCAGATATTGTGTCTCTTTGATCTATGCTATTGGTTGAGACCTTCTAAGAGTTTTTTACTTGACTTACTATGCTTTTTAATATCTAGCATTTTGGCTTGTTTTTTCTTTGTTTTTTAAAGTCTGTGTTGAATTCTTTTCAAATAAGCTTTGCCCTGCTTATTTAATTCAGCTGTTTGTGTCCTCAGTCAGTATCTGAGTTCTTTGATTTTTTTTTTAACATGCTTAGTTCTCTGGGATTTCATTTCAACTTATTATCACTAGGTGCCATGACTCAGTGATTTTGAAAAGAGTTAGGTCTTTTTTTTCCCTTTTTTTATTATACATCTGGTCTTACTTTGTTTGGTTTATTTACTTAGCAGTTTTTATTCATTCAGATGAGGTATTTTCAGTATTCATGTGGGCCTTGGATGCGGTAGAGTTGAGTGTGTAGTGAAGACCTCAGTTCCTCAGTCTGAGCTCAGGCTGCCTGGTATGAGCTGTGTACTATTCCCCAGATCTGATCCTAACTGCTAAAGCAACCACAGCCTCTTGATATTACAGGTGTAATACCAGTCAGTTAGTAGCAATAGCTTCATTTGAATTTAGTAACTGTGGGAGGATAAACAACCAAGGATGGTATAGAGAATTCTCATATTTTAGATGATAAAATAAGGTGTTAGAGGGTAAGGATAAGCATTAAATATTAATCTTGAAAAAGAAAATTGAGGTGAGTCAAGTAGCTGGAGGGGTTTATTGTTTTAGGGTCTACAGATTTTAGAGGTTGTTAAAGTTATAACAATACAAAGAGGCTAAGGAAGAGAGAGAGAAAGAAAAGTTGTAGGAGTAAGGAGTATTTAATGGTGGGAGAGTGTAGTAAACAGGTTTATAGAAAACTGGGGAGAGAAACACAAAGAACAGTCCTGAGACCTGAGTGAGCAACCAAGCAAAACTATCATGACTATAAGCACAAGAGTAGAGATTAAATAATAGAAAGTAAAATAAAAAGAATGTTTATGGAGTAAGTTTCTGTGAATAAGTAGAGGTGAAGTTCTGAGGTGGCTATGGATCCAACAATCTCCATGTGGTGCCGTGTGCAGGAGTGGAGAGTTGAAGCCCACTTTTAATCTATTTTTATGGTAAGGCCGCTTTCTTGTATGCAGTTCAGCTAGTAAGCTAATTGAGAATGTGTCCGTGATTCTTTACTTTTTCTGCCTCTTGAAAATTATCTTATTAATGAATTTCTCATAGTTTTTCTAGAATTAATTTAGTTGTGTGACTTTTACATTTTGTCCTACTTGGAATTTGGTAAGGTTGGTGGATGTGTATACTAACGGTTTCCATCATATTGAGATCGTTTTGGCCACTAACTCTTTTAAGTTTTTTCTTCTGTTCTTCTGGAACTTGTATCAAGTTAGTGTCCTTCATGGTATCTATCTGAGGTGCCTTTCATTATTTATTTATTTATTTATTTATAAAAAGACTTATAATCTCCTATGACTGCACCTTTGGTCGTCCTTTGTTGCTTGCTGTTCAAGATTTCTTGTTGAACCATTCTACAGAGTTTTACTGTTCGTTGTTTTCTGTCTCTCTCATTTTCTTTGGCTTCTTCCTACAGATTGTTTTTTTTGTTTGTTTTTGATAAATTTGTTTTTATGTGGTTAAAAAAATCAATTTGAAACTATCCTTTGATCTTTGTTTTTCATAAGTTTCTCATTGTTTGGCTTATGATGGCCTTGTTTTTGTGATCCTCCTTCTAAGTTCAGGAATTATATGCCTGAAATTTAAAAAATTTCAGACAAATTTTTAAAGCTCATTACATATACAGCTAGTTCTCTGCTTATGATGGAATTACCCTTATAAATCCGTGATAATTGGAAAGTGTATTACTACACCAAAGTCAGACACAGGATACACTGAAGATCCTTGTGATCTTGTGCCTACCTGGAACCTGTAGCTTGTTACAGCTGCCTATCATCACAAGATAGTTTACTACATTTCTTGTAGCCTGGTAAAATACTAGATTGAAGTATGGTTTTCTTCTAAATACATAACTGCTTTTGGACTGTTCTAAAGCTTAAGAGCTGTTAAATTGAACCACCCAAGATCAGACTGTTGGTATTATAAGTAACTGATGGGCAGGTTTTTTTTATTTCCTTTGTAAATTCATTAGCTCTTCCCTTAGTTTTGCTCATAGTGTTTTTGTTTTGTTTTAATCTTTTTTTAAAAATCTTTATAGATTTTTGTTTGTTTCTTATAACTGTACTTTTAAGTAAAGGTGACAATTCAGAAATCAGATTTTTACCTTGTTCTGTATTAGTGTATGTATTAGTGTTATTTGCCATTTTTATTCTTGCTTTTGTGAATTTTCAGAAGCAATACTATATATATTCTGGCCACTGAAATCTCTACTTAGGATATTAGTCAGCTAATGATTTGTCTGAGATTGCCTTTAAATACCTGGAATGATAAATCTTTCCTCTTTGCTTTGTGGTTCTCTTTGGAACATACTTTCACTACTAAGCAGGAACTTTACAACTTCTGTTATCTTTGTTTCCTGCTATGTTGGACATAGTTTCAAGGTCAGATGTGAAACTTGAGCTGTGTTTTAGTTTTTCCTCTATAGAACACTTTGCACGTGGATGGCCGAGCCCTTATGGATTATGCATTCTCAAGGTTTTCACTTGTTCAGCCTGTTGTTTGTTCTACCTCTTCCTGTCTTCCCTACTTCCACATAGTTAAAACTCGCCAGTCGTAGTTTTCTGCACTCTATTATCTCTTACTCAAGCATGTGGAGACTGGGGAAGAGATCCTTCAGCTATGAACAGCAGTCAGACAAACACCAGGCAGACCAGATAGTGACTAGTCTTTATGAAATGAAGCCGAGACAGCTCTAGCTGGGCTGCTCTGATAGTGTGGATTGTAAGTAAAAACTTCAGAAATCTTTTCCTTAATCAAATTTGTCCTTTTCCTTAAGTGAATCCTCTCTGGGTGTTGCAGTCATTTGGTAAAATTTTCAAGATCTCAAATGTATTGCTTAAAGACAGGACCATAGTCTTAGAAATATGTCTTTAGGAACTTTATCTTTGTGTGAATATTATAGAATATATTTATGTAAGCCTAGATAGTAAAGCTAGGAACCCTATCTCATCTCTTGATGCAATTCAATCCATATGGTAAATGATATGGCGAAGTTGCTTTGATGTAACAGGGCATGTAATTTACAATAATTTTTAAAAAATGTGTGGGAATAGTATGTTTTGGTATACTGTAATGCATGAACAAGTAACTGTTTTATTGTCATTAAATATTATGTACCCTACATAATGGTATATCTTATATTCTTATACAATGGACAGCACGGCCCTGTTTATCACCAATATTACCACAGATGCACAAATAATGCATCATGCTTCAGTGTTACAAAGGCTGTAATGTTGCATGGGATGAAATGTTTTCAGCTTCATTGTAATCTTAGGGCAGGAACCACCATTATATGTCATCTTTAACAGATAAAATGCCATTATGGAATATGTGACTAGTTCTTACTCTTGTATCCAGGTAGAGTGAAATAGTTGATTCTGAGCCAAATATGAATGTTCGGATTGCCATGAGTATGTTCAGTGGTGCAGGAGATCAAATGAACTTCTATAGCTATAGAGCAAAAGGAAGCCATAAATTAATTCATTTTCCCAAATTATTGGTAGACGAACATCAGTAAAGTGGGAATTCTCTTCATAGATTTTAGATGCTACCTTATTCTTAGCTTTAGGGCTAGTAGAAGTGGATAGTTTCCTTAAAATAGTATATCCTAAAAGTTCTGCTTAACAGTTGCAACCATGTTAGGTCTAATGCAGGGATTGGTAATAAATAACTACAAAACGGCAGTAAAGATAGCCCTGTCGATTTGTAACAGTCTCTTTCGACAATTATGTTTTAATCACTCTCCTAAATGTTCATCACAGATATGGCCATGTTACTGATCTAAGTAGATAGTAGAACTTTTATTTTTAATTAGTTTTGTTGTTGCTTTTATGGAGTTACAGGTTTATTTGAAGGACTTTTACTCTGCCACTTTTGACTACTTTTAAAAAAATTTTTTCTTGAATGGTTGTCCCCTGAGAGGTTTCATCCGGCAACTGACTCAGAAGGATACAGAGACCCGCAGCCAAAGAGTGGATGAAGCTGGGGACTCATTACGCAAGAGTTGGGGGAAGGATTGTGGGCCCGAAGGATATGAGATCTCCACAGGAAGACCAACAAAGTCAACTAACCTGGACCCTTGGGGGGGGGGTCTCAGAGACTGAACTGCCAACCAAAGAGCATATACTGGCTGGATCTGCTCACATGTAGTGGATGTGTAGTTTAGTCATGGGTATGGAGCCAGAGCTATCCCAAAAGCTATTGCCTGTATGTGAGATAATGTTCTTCTAGCTGGGCTACCTTGTCTGGCCTCAGTGGGAGAGGATGCCCCTAGCCCTGCAGAGACTTGATGTGCCAGGGTCGGGGGAATATCCAAGGGCTCCCCCACCCTCTCAAAGGAGAGAGGGAAGGATTGTTGGAGGGGTGGACAGGAGGAGAGACAGTGAGCAGGATGTAAAATAAATAAATGAAAAACAAAACAAAAAAGAAATCCATTTCTCAAAGCAATTTTCCATTGAGGTCTACTTTAGCCAGGTTTTTTGTTTTGTTTGTTTTTCTGGTTTTGACTGGTGTTATATCCATAATATTTTTGTGGGGATAAATTTCCTGTTGATAAGTGAAAATAAGATTTGAAATCTCTAATATTAATTTTATATACATCTTAGAAATATATTTTTTTGTGTTTAGATTTTGAAAGATGTCCCCATTCTTGTTTATCTTCTGATGTGTTTCATCCTTTTGTCTAAGGTCTTCTGTCTGTCGTTATCATGGTCTAGTTTGTACTACAGTTCTTTGGTTGAGGTATATTTAGGTTGTTTCCAGTTTCTGGCTGTTATGAATAAAGCTGCCACTAACAGTTGAGCAAGTGTCCTGTGGGATGGTGGGTATATGCCCTTCCTGAGTTCTTTTGCTCGTCTTCTGTCTCCTACTCCTCTCAAATGATCCTCCTTTTAGACCAGTTTTTTTAAAACTGGTTTTCAATACTTTATATTTTCTACTTAGAGATTGGCCAACCCCCTGTCTTTTGGTATAGGGTTAAGTTTGTTTATTACTTTGTTAAAGAGGCTAGAACTGCTTCAAATAGCCTTCTCTTGTCTTTTCTGTTGTGTTTGCCTAAAGACCCATTAAGCAGTGTCAGACCAAAGGCTCTTTCAGCAGTAATCTTCTGTTATTGTGAAGGGTCACTGTTGATGTAGTTGTAAATACAAAGGGAAAGGGGTTTATTAGTTAATACCAAGGTGTAAGGGACCCTCAGTTGAACATTTTTCCATCTGTTACTGAAAACTAGAGGGGCCTATGTGGAATATTTTTTCCTCTTCTAGATCTGTTAAGTCTTGATAAAATCATGATTTGGAGAAAATAGTTTTTTTTTTTAATGGTAGGACTTGTGGAAGGCATACTCAGCAATAGTTTGTATTACTTGTTTTTGGTTATGAGGATAGGAGTAGTAACTTCAAGTTCTTCTACATTTTGGAGCAGAAGCCAAACTTCTAATCATTTTTTTCTAGAGCTCTAATATATAAATTCTTTTATTTTAAATTTTGTGTCTTTTCCTATTCAATATTCAGCACTTTGAGATTTGTTTATGCTTTTTGGGTAATTTTCCTGAATCAGTATTCCCTGTTTACTGGGTTTTCCTTTTCAGTATGTCTAACCTACTGCCTGCCTCATTTGTTGGAGGTTTTCTTGACAACTGTGAAACTCTCAAAAGACTTTTGATGAGTTTTGCTTTTCTGGATCTGAATGCTAGATAATTGTTGCATGTTTACATCAATCAATTTTTTTTATTCATTAAGAAATATACTTATAACAATACTCCAGATATTTTTGATCACTGTCATAACAAAGTTTTCACATTTTTGCTGTTATCTTGACAACAAATTTTATTCTTACTTGAATTATTTGCATTTTACTCATATATTGTTAATACAAATATTTCAAGAAGACTTCTTCTCTATGTAAAACAATTTTTAAAAATTTTACATTTATCTATTTGTGTGGGAGGTAGGCACATGTGTTAGTCACAGGATAAAAATACAGTTTTTGGTTCTTCTACCATGTGGTTCCTGGCAATAAAACTCAGGTCATTAGGATTGGCACCAAGCAACTTTATTCTTAGTCATCTCTCTGGCCTGAGACCTCTTTTTTTTATATGATGTCACTCATTTCTTCTAGAGTTGTTATGTTTTGGTTAGCAGTCTGTTTGCAAAGGTAATGCAGACTCCATAAGGTAATTTCTAAATAAACCATGATTACTGTGTATGTGTTTATGAATATGCATTTCTTTTTGACAAGCTCAGATTTTAGGATCATACACTGAAATCTGGAAATAATTTTTTTGAAGTTACTCTTTATGGCTCTCTTAAAGTATTTTCTTTAAATTCATACAATTTCTTTAGATCTGTGTCACAGATTAAGCCAGTAAAATTCAGTTTAGGAAGTTAGTATGTTGTTCTATAATGTATGCCCTGATATTGAAATTGCCATGTTTTATTTATTTATTTTTATTTATTTAATTTTTTTTTTTGTTTTCTGTTTAAGGCAATCCTTTATCACAGGATATTATGAGCTTATACCAGGACCCAGATGGAACACGAAAGCTACTGAACTTCATGCTTGACAATCTTGCAGGTAACTCTTAATGACAAAGCATTGAATTCTTTAGATGCTTTCAGTAGCTGATGTACCACACATTACTTTTATTAGCTACTTATAGGTTTGGAATTTCTAGCTTATGCAGTAATTAATGAAATAGGCAGAAATTATGAAATTTATGAGATTCTTTTTTTCCATGTATAAGTATATTCTGTTTATGAAGCAATGTGATGAGAGTTTTAGTTATACTATTGTGTAGGAATTTTTACATTTTACTACAATTATGGTTACTACTACTATTACTACTACTACTTACTACTGCTGTTGCATCTTACTGTGTAGCCGTGGAGTGGTCTGGACGTTATAACGTAGACCTGGCTGGCTTTAAACTCACAAGATATTCACTTGTCTCTGCCTTCGAGTGTTGGAATTAAAGATACAAGATCATTCATACATGCCACTATATGTAGAGGTGTTAGGAGGCCAGAAGAGGGTGTCAGATTCTCTGGAGCTGGAGTTATATGTAGTTGTAAACTGTCTTAAGTGCTAGGAAGCAAACTCAGATCTTTTGAAAGAGTTTTCTTAAATATAGAACCACTTCTCCATCCTCAGGATCTTTTACATTTTATAATATAAACTTTGAGATAAAAATGGCTAGTAATTCCATGGCTATGAACTCAAGGTTGTCTTAATCACTAAGATAATGGTTACCTGAATTGGTACAGGTTTTATGTAAAAGTTTACCCATACAACAATTCTGGTTTATTTTTGTTTGTTTGTTTTTACTTTTAGTGTAGTGTTCAGTAAATTAAATGAGATAAACAGTACTTTATTATAAAATTGGCTTTCTGCTCGATAATTTTTTCAGCTATAGGTTAACAAATATTCTGTCTGTGTTTAAGTAAGGTACGCTAACGTATGATGCCGGTTAAATGTTTTAAATACTCTCCTGATTTAGTTTAGGGGGTTTAATTAGAACACAATCCAATTATAAATAAAGGTTTGTATATAGTTTAACTCATTGTACATTTGTGTAAAATTTGCGAGCAGTCTTTAAGCACACCAGAATTATAGAACACTACCATGGTTGTAGTCCATATACAAATTTGTTGTACATAGGAAGACTGTCTATTCTGTATATAACTTTCTCAACATTTTTGATATAACTTTTTATTGGCTTACTTAAGCCTTCAAAATGTGAGTATGTGTGTAGATTAATTCTAATTTACATTTTTTGAGTAAGGTCTTTCTAAAAAATATATTTTGGTTGTGTGTGTTGTTTTTGTATATGTGGAGTCCATGAATCTGAATGTATGGGTATGAATGCCTGTGTGTGCACACATGCTGAGTTGTCTTATTCTCCCCCTTATTGATTACCTGGAGACAGAGTCATTCATTGAACCAGAATTAGCTTTTTTCAGCTATTCTGACTGGCCAGAAGTTTCTTGGGATGTGCCTGTTTTTTCCCCCTAACACTAGTGTATACAGATATAACCTGGTTTTTTTTTTTTTTTTTTTTTTTTTTTTTTTGGTACTGGGGATTTGAGTTTAGACCCTCATACTTGCAGAACATGTACTTTTTACCCACTGAGCCGTCTTCCTCGTCTACACATCCAGCCCCTTAAAAAATTAAAAACCCCAGACAACCCTTTTTTTGCTGGCATTTTTGTGTTGGCCAGCAGCTACTTCTGGGCATAGGGCCTGCTCAGGGCTGTGGTTGATGTGCTCAGTGACACTCACTCCATTGGAAACAATGGCTGCTCCCTTTGCAGCCGCATTAGTTGCTAACAGACATTGTGCAGAGGGAGAGACGTTGGAGCACTCAGTCCTGAAAGGGGTGTCTTTATCATATCCCTCCCTTTGAGGCTCTTGGATAAAAGGAGTGGAAAGGTTTTAAGAACCAGAGATGGTAGGTGACTGTAAGGGGGGAAGATGTACCAATGTATATGGATGACGGTGTGATGATAGTAGTATAAAAAGTCTTGAGATCAAAGACAGTAAAACTTCTTCCTTGATCTGATTATATTTCACTGTATGGGTGGTTTGTTTCTGTTTCTTAATCAATTTCAAAAATCCTTTTCACAATGCTCTGATAGGTACTGGAGAAGTGACTTAGCCATTAAAAGCACGGCTGATTTTCCAGAGGACCCAGATGTAATTTCCCTACCTACATGGAAGCCTACAACGTTCTTTTTAGCTTGGTTGTATATTGTGGTTAGAAAACATACTCTTTTATTAAAGAAATTAAAATCTTATAAGCAGCACATTCTTAGTTTTGTAGGTGTTAAGCATGCACTTCAAAAGAATATGCTGCTTAATGGCAGCGTTGTACATACCAGTTTATGTTTGTTGATGATACTGGACTAGTGTGATTAATATATATTTAATAATTACTTTGATTTTACTAATTGTTAGACTGTTTAAAATTGCTAATTTGCTTGTTTCTAATTACCTACCTCAGTGGTTTAGTTATGTGTGCTAAGGATACTTTTTGTGTATTTTATTCATTCTTAATCTTCTTTTGTATCTTATTTAATGTTTCTTCTGTTTGGTTTATATTTATTTTGTTCCTTTTTGTAGTTAGGTAATAAATTATTAAGGGAAATCTAGCCTGTTTTAACATAAATATGTGTGTTACGTTTTCATTTTCATTCAGTTCAATGTGTTTGATTTCCTTTGTGACTTCTCTGACCAGTGACATATTTAGAAGTAATATTGCTTAACATAAAAATGTAAAGTTTTCCTGTTGATTTCTCATTTGATTCTATACAGGAACAATTGGAAAACATAGTTTGGATTTTCTCCAGTTTTTTTTTTTTTAATTTATTTCTCTATGATCTAAAAATTGGTTGTCATAGTTTGTGTTTCCTCGGCTTTTGAAAACTTTCTGTAGTTGGCTAATAGTGCAGAAATGTAAATGAGATTGTGTTGGTGGTGGTGCTCAATTCCTCTTTTTTTTTTCTTCTAATTTCCCATCTGGCAATCCTATCAGATGGTGATATGAAGGAGTTAAATCTCCTCAGCTGTAATTATACATGTTTTTTTCTCTATTCTACTGTCAGCTTTTGCTTATTTTGTTTCAAGATTTATTTTTACTTTATGTATATGAGAATTTGCTTGCATGTATTTATGTGTATCCTGAGCATTCCTGATGTCCTCTTTAGAGGCTAGAAGAGGGCTCTGGTACTCGGAAACTAGAGTTACAGAACTTGTGAGCTACTGTTTGGGTACTAAATGCTGCTGAGCTTTCTGTCAACCCCTGCTTCTGGTATTTTAAGCTGTTGATTGGCATGTTTAGGATTGTTATTGCTCTGTTTTATTTTTTAATTCTGAAAACTACTTTATACATATTAACGTAGCCATTCTTGGTTGTTGAAGTTATTTTCTAATTTTCTATATTGTTGTATTTGAAGGTATGTAGAATAGTTGAGTATATTTTTTATTCACCTTACTAAGATTTTATTTTGCCTGTTAATTTAACTAAAGTCCAGGTGTCCTTATTGGTACCATGATAGTTTTATAATGTTTTCTTTGACCATCACATACTACTTAAGAACTGGTAGTGATAATGTTAATGCTTGGAGTTTCGTCCATTCTTTTTTTTTTTTTTTTGATATTTTAGTTTTTCTTTTATATTTTTCTTTCTGTTTGGAGAGCTTCCTTTAGCACTGGCCATTCTTTAAAGGTAGATGTGTTCGTGATCAGTCTTTTAGTTTTTCACCACATCCTGACTTTGATTTCCTCTTGATCCTCCTCTTTACTGATGTCAGCTGCACAGTAGTTGGGAATCTGGGATTAAGTGCACGCACCCACGACCGGCTCCTCGATTTCTAAAGCCTAGTTCTTTTCATGTAGCCATTAAAAAAAAAGCAGGTAGTGTTTCCTTAGGCTTCCAGTGTAATTTAAATTGGTGGTTTTTTATAGGTAATCTGTTAGGTCTTTGATGTTTCTGAAGTTATATCTCTAGTTCTCAGAAATTTAGTTAGAATTTCATCAAATTCACTGTACTTAAATTTATTAATCTTCTTTGATTCCTTGTTGAATGGAAATGTTTATCTGTTATCACTTAGAAAACTTTTCAACCTTATATTTTTTTCTTCTAGACTATAAATGATAAGAAGTTAGATTTTTTTATAATTCCATTAAGTATTTTCACAATTTATTTTATTTTTCAGTGTTTAGAGACAAGGTTTCTTTGTTTAGCCCTTGCAGTCCTCCTAGAACTTGCTCTGTAGACCAGGCTCATAAAGATCTGCCTACCTCTGCCTCCTGACTACTGGGATTAAAGGAATGTGTCACCACTACCCAGTGTATTTTCTTATTTTCAAAGGCTTTTTTTTTTCTGTTTTATTATTTATTATTTTTAATGTATATCATGCATTTTAAAAGTCAATGACTTTTTTTTTTTTTTAATCATTTTAGTGGTCTCAGTTCTGGTTGAACAAGGTGGGTTTGAAAAAGTTTTTACTGCTTTATGGCATAGGATGCTTCTGAGGGAATGAATGGCCTTGCTACAGATGTAGCACAGCAACATAGATAATTGCTCCATCTTGGGAGTAAGAGTATTCTGGAAGGCTGTATTTTTTTTTTTTCCTGGAATCCAAGGTGATGGATAGGTTTAGGATAAATGTCTGGAGACCTTTGGGAACTCTGGAATAGGACATTACAGAAAGTTGCAAGTGAAGTACCTCTATTTTGTTTCCCCAACTCTGAAAAGAATGAGCTAGCTTCTCTTGAGTGGAATTGACATTATAAAACAGAGAAAAAGTTGGGAGTCAGTGGCACACACCTTTAGTTCCAGCACTTACAGGAGGCAGAGAAAGGGAAATAGGTGAGTTTAAGGTCAGCCTGGTCTACCTTTAAGTCTGAGGTCCAGGACAACCAGAGCTACACAGAGAAATTGTATCTTAAAAAACAAAAGGCAAAAAAAATAAAAAACAAACAAACAAACAAAAAAAAAACAGTGAAAGAGCAGGTAATGAAAGCCTCATTAGGAAAAAAAAAATGTTTTAAACATTCAGTTTCTTTTTCTGTTTTAAGATAGTTTACTTACCAGAATGTTAAATTTTTACATAGCTTTAATTTTGCAGAAGGGAAAAAAGATAAATCACAACAGCTTACCTATGTAATTAAAACATAAGATTTTTGTTTAAGGTTTGAAGTTTAAGGCACTTTTCATAAAATCACACATGTAGAAATATCATTAATGAGGTTTTTTTTTTGGGGTTTTTTTTTTTTTTTTTTTTTTTTTTGGTTTTTCGAGACAGGGTTTCTCTGTGTAGTCCTGGCTGTCCTGGAACTCACTCTGTAGACCAGGCTGGCCTAGAACTCAGAAATCCCCCTGCCTCTGCCTCCCAAGTGCTGGGATTAAAGGCGTGCGCCACCACAGCCTGGAACACTATTAATGACTTTCTTAACCTTCTTTTCTAATACTAGTTTTATGTTGTCTGCATAGCTCTTTTTAGAAATTTAATTAAATGAATTTATTGATTGTGTCTATAAGAGATCAGGACAGCTTTCAGAAGACACTTTTCACTTTGTTTCCTGTTGCTGTCACTGCTCTATGCTAACTGGCCTGGAGCTTCCAGCTGATCCTCTGGCCTCCTCCTCTCATCTTCGAAGAGTGCTGGGGCTATGCAGAAGAACAGGCTTTTTACATAGGTTCCAAGGATGCGGATTGAATTCATTCAGGCTGGAGCAACAGGAATTTTTACCCACTGATTCCTACATATCTTTTTTTTTTTTTTTTTTTTTAAAAACCTTTAGGTTTGAAGTTTATGTTCAATTCTTGGATTGGATTTTTAAGCCCACTGTGGGCTTAAATAATAAATAGATTGATTTTCTATTAGAAGCTAATCGCATACATATAGGATTATTTTGTTTTTAACTTTTTCTTTCAGTTCATCCAGAGCAGCTTCCTCCGAGGCCATGGATTACATTAAAGGAACGAGACCAAATTCTGCCATCAGGTAGCTTTTTTCATCTTTGACTTTTAAAATAAAGTCTTATTTGAGCTTGTGATTATAGGCTTTCATTTTATCTACCATGGGTATAGATGTACCCAAAAGTATTGATAGGATAGGCTTAAACAACATCAAGATAAGCCTATTATATTATACCAGTAAACATCTCTTGTCTTTCACATTGATGCACTGGGCTAGAAAATTATTCCTTGTGATGCAGCTTTTTAGAGCTCATTAGATGATTCTTAAATTTAAGATGATTTAAGAATCATCTAATGAGCAATAATAAACTTGCTTCTGAACCGTTTTGAGTTTCTTAGGTACCTTATCTTCCTTGAGAGGAAGGAAGACTGGCAAGATGCTTAATGTTTAAGATAGTGTGTCAGAAATGTCAGCAGAATTGATCAAAGAAATGGTTCAGAGTATTTCACAACTCTAACATAACTTGGCATATCTAAAACAGTAATGTATAAAATTTAAGCCATGTTGTTTTTTTGCAGATGAGTAACAGTTTTAGTTTTTTGTAGGACTTTTAACTGCATGTTAAGACATTTTAGGTTTGGAAATGCTACTTAAAATAACGTTGTGAAGGGGCTAGAGAGATGGCTCAGTGGTGAAGAGCACTTGCTGCTCTTGAAGAAGACCTATGTTCAGTTTTTAGGTCCCACATGGCAGCACAGTCATTTGTAATTCCAGTTCCAGGGGATCTGGTTCTCCCTTCCGGCCTCCTCAGGATATGTGACTGCTTTTGGGATACATACATGCAGGAATTCATGCTTACATATAAAATAAAATCTACTTTAACAAAATTGTGAATTTTTAAGTGCCTTTTAAATGACATCCATAAATATTTTTATGATACTTAATTTCATTTTAAAATTAAATAAACATTTTAACTTTCATAGATTAGACCAATTACTGAATACTACTACTTTGTTTTTAAGGGTTAGAAGTTACTATTGACATTTTGAACAATATAGACCCTTCTGTTTCTGAGTTGTTTTGTTTGTTTGTTTGGTTAGGGTTTTTGTTGTTGTTGTTGTCCTTTTTTTGTTTTTAAAGACAGGGTTTGTCTATTTATGTCTGGCTGCCCTGGAACTTTCTGTGTAAACCAGGAGGGTCTCACAGAAATCTACCTTCTTCTGTTTCCCAAGTGCTGATACTAAAAGTGTGTGCCACCACACCTGGCCTTTGCTTTATTTTTACTTTTATTTTTATTGTTTTAGAACATTCAGAACAAAATATTTCAGTATTGTGTGGAATGTATAACTTTTTTATGCTTCTCTTTGTATTTAATGGTGCTGAGAAAGAACTCTGCATGATACAGTTTTGTGTCTTTCACGGACTTATGACTTTGAAATCACAATTATAGGGAAACATTAGCCTGTTAAATAGACATTGTTTCACAGTTACCACAAATAACACTTGTTTTAGCATGATACATATTAAGTGATCTAAGTAAAGAGAACACTTGAGGTTTTTAGAGTGCCTTGAATTAGATGGATTGGTTTTCTGTAGTGTGGTTTATATGCTTTCTACTCTACCCTCCTCTCCCTTTTTTAAAAAATGGATGTCTCTTTCTTCCTTGGTTATATTTTCATCTTTTGTTAAGTGAAATTAAGCCAGATGCTGAAATAACAAATATTTTGTCTTTTGTATTTGAAATTTAGATTTTTGAAAAAATTCACATAAGACATGGAGATAGAAAGGGAGGGAACTATTTGGGAAGAGGGAGGGAGGGAACCTTATAGGTGGGAATTCAACAGGGGTTGGGGAGAGTCAGGTGGTGGGTTACTATGAAAAAAGTATCTGATGTACAAAATGTCAGAATGAAACTTACTGTTGTTTTGTACAATGAACATATACTAATTAAAATTAAAAATGTAAGAGGGAGTTTTATACATTAAAGATGAACATATTTTTTGAGCTCTTTAATCGCTTCTTGAACACAAATGAGCATAATTTGAAATGCTTCTACTGTTACACAGCCACATATCTTTTAAGAAAAGAAACAGTAGGTACAGCTAAATATTAAGTAGTCAGTGATTGCTAAAGTCATGTATTTTTAGGGTTAACTGTGATTAAAAAACCTAGTAAAGGTTTTTCTTAGTTTGGTACTAAGTGAATAGACTCTGAGTGTCAACATTGAAAAATTTCCTTTTCTTTTGCTGAATGAGATGTGTGTGATAACTGAGGTAGTAAAGAGTGATATAT
This sequence comes from Rhabdomys pumilio, assembly GCA_030674055.1. Classification (NCBI taxonomy): domain Eukaryota; kingdom Metazoa; phylum Chordata; class Mammalia; order Rodentia; family Muridae; genus Rhabdomys; species Rhabdomys pumilio. Next base: position 99,486,871 of record JANHMN010000006.1, on the reverse strand, counting down.
ACTGAAATTATTATAGTCATTAACTATGTAATAATCAGGCCCTGTTAGAGAATAATCTTCCAGATGGAATGAAAATTGGAAATTATATATTCAACTTAATTCATCTTCATTTTAAAACTTGTAAAAATTGTATTAATGCAGAATTTAATCTTTGTTTGAGAGATTTTCACTCCTAGACTTTTCTAGAAAAATCTTGCATCAAAAAGTCTCTAATATTAACAAAGTCAATAACCATAATATACTTCTTTTCCTCGTCAGAGTGGTACTCCACTCCAGATCTGGAGAGGCAGAACATGGTAAATTCAGGGCACTAACTTTCACAGTATTGTGGCTTAGGAATGTTTCAGGGTCATTTCCAAAGTAAATAAAAATGATATAAATAACTCAAACTGAAACATAGCCTTCAGTATACAAAATGGCCATGAATCTTGACACTTTTCTGCCTTTTCTGTTATTGGAAGTGAATCCAACTTCAATAAAGTTACTTCATCTTGAATTGCTTAGAAATTTATGAGATTGATGGTTTTTAACCATGCAAGTTTATTACTACCTAAGTGGTATCTTCTTGAAAATAAGTATGATAAAAACCCAATGCTCTGAATTAGCATAGAAATATCTTTTGTATCAGGGTTTCTTTGTTGTTTGACATTTTTTGTTGTTATTTTTGAAAACCATCTACACAGTGACTAAAATGGGTACCTAAGATGGAGAATTGTTGAGGAAAGTTAGGCCTTTTATTGTTTAACATAATTGTTCATTTGAGTCAGCTCAAGATTTTGTTAAACTTCAGTTTCACAGATACTTCGGGTCCAGAAATGGTGGTTTTTTCAAGCAGAGAGGTGATCCTTAATGGTGCTGACTCTTAGAGCATATTTTAGAATAGTGAGGGAATCTAGATTATTAGTTTGCTACAGTTGTTTTTGTTGTTGTTTTTAATAAGTCAGAATCTTACAGAATAATAACTTTATTTCAGAGATGAATATTAGATTGCCAAAAAAGATTCTCTTATGGCTAAATTTTGTTCACCCTTTTTTGGCTTAGATTATTAGGAATAATAATAAGACCCCAAGATGTTAACTATCAATATTTTGATAAAAAATAAGGAAATTAGAGTTCTTTAACCTAAATGAAACAAGAATTTGCATTTGTTTTAATTAAGCCAAACCCTTTCTCCATAAATCACATGCAAATAATTAATACTTTGATTTTCAAAAATTGAATTTATTAAATTTTCTTCAAAATTTTCAATATGGATAGTTAAATCTAGACTGTTAAACACTGGTGCATTGTGCTTAAATGAAATCATAAGGTAGCACTGTAAGTGAAATTGTCTTTAACTTGAAATGTGAATTTAAAAGTCGTAGAAGATACTACATTTTTGAGAAGTCTTGCATTCCAAGTTAAACAAAGTAAAATACGTTATCATAATTTGCTTCTCCTGGCATTTTGCTCTAATCATATATGAACTGTTTTTGTGTGCTTATGCATGTATATTCTTGATACTGCGTAACAAAAAGTTGCCTCATTTCCTCCTTTTGTCTGTTTTTTTTCTCCCTCTTCTTAGCATCATTCACGGTTATGTGTTACAATGTGTTATGTGATAAATATGCTACCCGGCAGCTATATGGCTATTGTCCGTCCTGGGCATTAAACTGGGAATACAGGAAAAAGGGAATTATGGAAGAAATTGTTAACTGGGACGCAGATATCATTAGTCTTCAGGTAACACTATAGAAATTAAATTGTGTTTAAATTAGAGATGAACTAAAAATAGTAGAAAATCCTACATCTGGGAAAAAAACCTGTGTTCAAAGCAAAACTGAAAAAAAAAAATAGCTTTTCTCCTTTAAAAGGGCAATAATTTTAGTAAAAATGAAAGAGATTTTCATAGTGTAACTATAATGCAGACTGAGCACACATGTGCATTTATTTTCATTTACTGTTTTCTGAAATTAATCTTGCCTCCTATCTATGTTAACAATTCCCCTTGTGAGCAGTTTATTGGAATTATTGAAAGAGAAAATTGCCGGACGGTGGTGGCGCACGCCTTAAATCCCAGCACTTGGGAGGCAGAGGCAGGTGGATTTCTGAGTTCGAGGCCAGCCTGGTCTACAGAGTGAGTTCCAGGACAGCCAACACTACACAGAGAAACCCTGTCTCGAAAAACCAAAAAAAAAAAAAAAAAAAAAAAAAAGAGAGAAAATTGCAAAAAGAGTACTAGTCTTTCAGGAATATAAATTTTACTTAGAGTTGAGTTCAGAAGAAAAAAAGTATTTTCTTAAAGATGTTTCTTAAGCATTTAAAAACTTCACAATTCATAAAATTTACTTGATGAACTATTTCTAAAATTTAGTCCTATCTGAATTTGTTTCTCTTTTTAAAAGAGATTTATATTGGTAAATCTTTTATATCTGTTTGACTTCTCAAAAATAATTTTAAAATTTCTTTTCAGTTCATTTAAATACTTGTTAAGAGCTCAGATCTCTCAGGTGGTGGACCACTCACAGAAAGGCACAGTTGTAGAAGTTACATAGCCTTGAATTGGAGAGGACTCTATAACCTTCTATTTAAGACACTATATATTTGAATTTAACTGAAGAAGAAATTTGTATTCTTTGGAAATTGAAATTTTTCAGCATTTAGCAATAATTAGCCAAATTTTTTGAGTAGGTTTTTTGTTAGTAATTTTATTAATTTCAAAGCATATTAAATTTTTTTAGTTGAAAATTTTTAAGTAGACATTTATGTATATTTAACTAGATACAGCATAGTATTTTAATATATCTGTACAGTGAGGTATGACTTGTTCATATATCTTATCACCTCAAATAGTTTCCATTTCTCAAGGATGCTTTAAAATTATTGTAGTATTTTACACATTTTCAGTGTATCCTGGGAAGAAAACTGATGACTTGCCGTTTTTTTTTTTCCTTGTTTTGTTTTTGGCTACATAGTATGCCCCAGTCCATCCATGGCTACATAGTATGCCCCAGTCCAGCCATGGCATACATAGTATGCCCCAG
>JANHMN010000006.1:99393523-99483838 GCA_030674055.1 Rhabdomys pumilio | reverse complement strand
AAAAAAAAAAAAAACATGGAAACCAGTTTTTAAAAAATGAAATAGCTTGATAGTTGTTTTGTATTTACATTTTCTGAGACATAATAGGTACAACGAGAATTGGGAGAAGGAAGCAAATGAAGTTAGGCTGTGCTTCACTGTCCAGGTTTCACTTGAGTTTTTAGAGCAGCAACATGCTCTCAAGCCTTTGTAAGTGAAAGTAGTTTGAAAGATACATCCAAATTTAAGAAAGTCTTTGTTTTGTAAGAGCCATAGTATGTTATAGAGTACTCTGGAAAAGGTGAGAAATTAGAAAGTGTGACCAAGGAAAACATGAGCTCTATACATGAGAGACCTGAGATAGTTTCTGTATCCTGTTTTTGTTCTTTTCATTTAGTCAACTTAAAAGTTTTTTCTAATGAAAAGCGATTCTAATATTGACATATTTTCTTTATCTACTTAACTACACTTTTCATGTTGCTCAAACTCTTAAAATCAGCAGATGAATGCAATTAAATGAGTACAATTTTTAACTTGTAGAACAGTTGGTCACCTGGGACTTCTTTTTTTAGAATCATGCTGTTGAGAGCGCCTTTATATGTAAATACTGTCACGTCTACGTTTTTTGGGAAAAGGTTTATTTAAAATATTCTATGAATCAAAGAACAAAATCTCAAACTTAATTATTAAATTAAGAGACCATTTTATGATCTGAAATTTTACATTTTATTGTTATTGTTGAAAGAATGTCTTTCACACTCTTTAGGTATCATTTCTTTGTACCACAATTCAAAAGAAAACTTTAATCAGTTTTATTTTTACACAAAAGATTCATAATTTCCTATCACCATATATGATTTCTTTAATTACTAGCCTGGAGGAAGTGAGATATGTTGGAGTGAACCCTAATTTGGGAGTCAAGAAAGCTGAGATGTAATCTTACTCCTGTTATTAACCAATATGGTGGACATGAGAATGTCATGCTACCTTTCTTGTGCCTTCATGTTTAAAATATTGCACATGTCAAACACAACTGCTTGTGTTAAGATTGCTAGATAATATGTGACATAAAGTGTGTTGTCATAATCAATCCTTAATCACTATGGAATATTTTTGTGTCTTAATTATTTTCACTCTGTCATGTAGATAACAATTTTTCCTTCATCTTAGGAAGTGGAAACAGAGCAATACTTTACTCTCTTTCTGCCAGCATTGAAGGATCGTGGATATGATGGATTTTTTTCTCCAAAGTCACGTGCCAAAATCATGTCTGAGCAAGAAAGAAAGCATGTGGATGGTTGTGCAGTATTCTTCAAAACAGAAAAGTGAGTCAGGAAATGAAGCAGAGCAATGTACACTTAAGTACTTTTAATTTTCTTTCTTTTTGGAATTTTTTTAATTGGTTATGTTATTTACTTACATTTCAAATGTTTGGGTTTTTTTTGTTTTTTTGTTTTTCGAGACAGGGTTTCTCTGTGTAGCCCTGGCTGTCCTGGAACTCACTTTGTAGACCAGGCTGGCCTCGAACTCAGAAATCTGCCTGCCTCTGCCTCCCAAGTGCTGGGATTAAAGGCATGAACCACCACCGCCTGACTTACATTTCGATTATTATCCCACTTCCCGGTTTCTTTTCTGCAAACCTCCTCCCCTATCCTCCCTGCTTTTTTTATGTGGCTGCTCCCCCACAAACCCACCCATCCACTTCTGCCTCACCTCCCTAGCATTCCCCCACTCTGGGGCATCAAGCCTCCACAAGGGCCTCCTCTCCAATTGACATGGCAATCCTCTGCTACATCGGCAGCTGGAGCCATGTGGACTCTTTAGTTGGTAACCACCCTGGGAGCTCTAGGGTGTCTGGTTGGTTGATAATGTTCTTCCTGTGGGGTTGTAAACCCCTTCAGCTCCTTCAGGCCTTCGCTTTACTCCTTCATTGGGATCCCCGGGCTCAGTCCCATGGGTCAGCTGCAAGCATCCACATCTGTATTGGTTAGGCTCTGACAGAGTGTCTTAGTGGGGATAGCTATAACAGGCTCCTGTCAGCAAGCGCTTCTTGTCATTAGCAGTAGTGTCTGGCTTTGATGTCTGCAGATGGAATGGATCTCTAGGTGGGGCAGTCTCTGGATGGTCTTTCCTTCAGTCTCTGCTTCTCTCTTTGTCCCTGCGTTTCCCCTAGACAGGAGCAATTCTGGGATAATATTTTTGAGATGGGGGGGTGGCCCCATACCTCAACTGGGGTCCATGCCTAACCTCTGGATATACGGTCTTTACAGGTTCTCTCTCCCCACTGTTGGGTATTTCAGCTAATGTCCTTCCTTTTGGGTCCTGGGAGCCTCTTGCTTTTTTGGCATCTGAGATTTTCCTTGAAAATAGTCTTTAGTTTGACTCTAAAAGGGTAAAGCTAGAAATTGCAATACTGTTTTTCTTAGGCAGTATACAAGAAATGAGGATATTTATTGTAGTATTCTTTATATTGTTCTTGGCAGATTACTCTGAAAATTTGAGATGAATTTGAAGATAACAGTTTTTAATGTTTTTCCATAAAATAAAACATCAGTTATATGTAAAGTGTAATTAGTTATAGGATAAGTAGAGGGCAGAAACAAAGCATAGGGCGTAGGGAAGCAGGGAGTGAAAAGATTCACACCACTTAGTGAGAAACAACATGCACAGAACTGTGAGAAGATTCCCTTCCTCCATCTCCACCTACTTTTTCTTTTTCTTTTGACCCCACTCTTTCTCTCCTCATCTGTCTCTTTATGAGGCCTTGAGCTCACTGCTCAAGTGCTGGGGTTGCAGGTGTGTGTCACAGCATCTGGTCCACTTTCTCCTAGAACTTTCTGGATAATGTGGATGACTTTTGTTTGATCACTCTCCTTACTTAGAGTTTTGAAAGGAGAAATGTAAATTCCTTGATAATTTACTAGAGGTGGTCAGTACTTTGAAGAACATTTATAACTGCAATATAGAAAACTTGAACCATTGTATAGTTGCAGATCCATTCTGGGATTATTAAGATACTGTGAACTTTTGTTTTTTAAATAAGTTCGTAGGAAATAGTTTGTTGCATTCTTTTTTCTTTCCCTCCTTAGCTATTTGTTTCCTAAATAGTAGAGTATCAGGGATTCCATAGAAGTGAAGAATTTTAAGTGTGACATATTTCATTAAACCATTTGCTAACAATCCAAAGACCCCACTTTTGAAGATGGTTTCTCCTGATCTTTAATCCCTTAGTTGACTGTAGGTTTTTATCCGGGGGTAAGGTTTTAGGGGGCCCACTTTTACTGTCTTCTTTCTTCATGGAAGATGTAATAGTAAAAAGATTAGGAAATGATAGCTTTAGCATTTAATTAGCAGTATAATCTTAAGTTGTTTATACTTTCAGATTAGTTTCTTTACTTGCTTATTCTTAACTTGTAAGAAACAACATTTTATGTTGTTTATAAAATTAACAAAGTAAAAATGATAGCTGTAAAAGGGTATTTTGACTTCATATTCATTTTTAAAGTCTTTCAAATCAGAATAGACAATAAATTTTATCAAAACATTTATCTATATGGTGAAAGAATGGAATGAATATACATGTGTGCATGTATATATGTATGTATATTAAAACAGCCAGGACACATATTAAAAACATGTAAAGAATTAGAATACAATAAAATATTCTAGTGATTTTCTTTTAAGATGGGAGGGAGTCAGTAATTGTTGAGCTTAAGGCTCCAAGCAGGCACTCTTCCAGTGAGCCACACTGTAACCTGCCACATTTTAATGTGGCAGACTCATCAGGACCTTTTAGGCATCATCATAAACATCATTTGTTCTTTATAATAGTTAAAGATACTGCAAAATTATATTTTGCTCAAATGCCAGAAATGAACTTTGCTTTGTCTTTTATGTCCAATATGACCTACGGTAGGCAAACTTAAAACACATACATGCATTTTATATATGTGGTGTATATAGAGAACTGCATTAAAGACAGATTTTTGTCTAGCTGGTGTAGGAGAGGGAGAAGAGGGGCAGAGGAGAGGAGGAGGGTAAAGCACAGGTGGGACAGTGGCTTGGTGTCATTAGACACTTCACTGTCATCACATAGTTTTGAAACTTAAAGTTTCAAAGAAAACTTTCTATGAACATTGCTAATAAATGATAAATTCAAGGCATTTATTTCCCTGATGAGGTAACCTTTATATTTTATCTAGGAAAGACCTGGTACTTGTTTTTTTTTTTTTTTTTTCTTTCTATTAAATATAGTTTTCTGCTTGGGAAAAGTACATTCAGAAGCTATAGTGCCTTCTTAAGTATATTGTGATACTCCTTGGCCTTTGGGTTAATGATTTCTTTGATTGCATTTAGTAATCTGTGATTTTAATTCTTTAAAATGAGGGCTTATTTGTAATGATAAGTTACTATCAGTTAAGTGTGGGGCTGAGGAAGTAATTCATGTTAAGAGTGCTTCAGCTGTTGCAGAGGACATGGGTTGGTTTCACAGCACCCATGTTAAGCAGCTCACAACTACCAGTTCTAGAGGATGATGTCCTCTAGTCTCTATAGACACTGCATATGTGGCACACATAAACTCACACAAGTGTACACACACATATACATAAATTTAACAAAATCTTTAAAACAGTGTAAAGATGAGATGTAATAAATCTTTAGTGTAAAATTGACATGCAAAATGGTTTTATGCTAAAGTTCTTGTACTTTTCAAATAGAATTAATGAAAACTGTTTACTACCTATGGTTTATTATGGGACTGAAATGATAAAGGATGTAGAAGTGACTTCAAGAGTTCTCATCACTCAGGAGGCAGAGGCTGGCAGATCTCTGTTAGTTTGAGACCAACCTGCTCTACATAGTAAGTCCCAGGCAAGGCAAAGCTACAAAGAGAGACCTTTCAAAAATCAAATAAACTATAACAAAAGAACAGTTAAATGCTGTACAGACACAGAACCATGTATTCCTATTTTTCTTCTGTATTTATTTCTAGTCTGTAGTTTGCATTTAAAAAGTTTTCTCTTACATTCCAATGATTGATAAAATGAAAGATTATCTTTTATGTGTGCATGCAGGGGTACTTGATGCCAGCATGTGCACCAGTGAACTGTTTGTAGGCATTAGAGAGCAGCCTGCACTTTCCTCTATGATAAGGATTACAGGCTTGAACTCAGGTGATTCATGGCAAAGGATCTTTACTACACAAAACCATGTCACTGGCTCTTAACTTCATTCTTCATACTGACAGCCTTTTTAGCTAAAGGACCACCTCTTTACCCGAATAGGGTGAAAACTGCTTTAAGAACTCTGGGTTTGAAAAAGGCCATGTGACCACACATTACACTTTATATATTCTGATCACGTTTGAGACATTCAGAATTAGAATAAGAAGTTGACGGGAAGAATATTATTTCATCTGGCATTGTAGACTACAGCGTGGGGAGCTTTACAGTCAGTATTGTTGAAGGGATGTATGTGGCTTCTTTTTCAACTCTAGAGATGATATAAAATGTTAGATTGTTATGAAAACAAAAAATGTCTTTGAAATTCTAGTGAAATTAGTATGTTAAGCCATGACTGGTAGAGAATATTCTAATCTCATTTCTAAGGATCAAAGGCAGGAAGAGAGAATTAGCTGCGAGTTTAAGTCCAGGGGCTCCCACTTGCTTGCCTTAAAGAAATACTTTGGTTCTCTGCAAATATTTCAAAAAGTTAATAAAATTGGGTAAATGATGTACCTTACTTTGGTCTCTAACACTCTTAAGACCATGGTCAAAAGCAGCTTAGAGGAAAGAAAGGTTTAATGCATCTTAAACTTAGAAGTGATAGTTCATCAGTGAGAGGAGTCAGGGCAGGAAACGTGAGGCAGGAACTAACGCAGAGGCTTTGGAGGAATGCTGCTTTTGGTATTTTCCACCTATGCTTACCAAGTCTACTTGCTTGTACCACTCAGTACCACCTGCCCAGGAGTGAGTTATGCCTACCCTTGTTATCTTGCCTACAGGCTGATAGTGGCTTTTTTTTTTTTTTAATTGAGGTTTCTTTTCTCAGATAAGTCTGAGAACAACCAGTACAGGTGGCTTGACCAAGTTCACCGTTATTAAATGTTAGCATTAGATGAATTTTTATTATATTTTTATTATATTTTTATTATATCCTACAATTCTTAGAAGATTGGCTTATACCCTTCTGCTTAGTTCACATTTAGGTACCTTTAGGTACTAAATTGTTTCTACTAGGTAGCTAAAAAGGGAAAAGACGTAAAAGGGTGGAGAGGATATATATTTTATCTTTGTTAGATGAGTCTTCGTGAATTGTTTATAGAAACCATATTTCTTATTTCTCACTGGCCAGAATTATATAACGTGACCATTTGTAGCTATAGATTATCAATAGTGTTTATACTTGTGCCCCTCTACTTTTAATGTCTTAGCATGACAGTATAACTACCCAAGTTCTCTGAATATGTGTGCCTTTTTAGATTTACGTTGGTGCAGAAGCATACAGTGGAATTCAATCAGGTAGCAATGGCAAATTCAGATGGATCCGAAGCAATGCTAAACAGAGTAATGACAAAAGATAACATTGGCGTTGCTGTGGTGTTAGAGGTCCACAAGGAGCTCTTTGGAACAGGTGAGTGCCATCTAAGTAGATTTCCTAAGAGAATCTTATTATTATTACAAGATTATTTTCTTGTTTTGAGAACTGTTAAAGGAGATGGAAAAAGGAAATAGCATTAATTATATAAAGTATTACATATTTCTTGTGATTTCTTGATTTATTCTATAGTTTCTGTCAGCATTTTTACTTAACAGGTAATATCTGCCCCTTTAACATACCATTAATTGAAAAAATTCTTTGAAATAGGGTATAGTTTGGTTAGGCTGAATTAGAAGTCATACTTGGTCCTCTCTTTTATAGCTTTAGCTTCATGAGTGTGTACCCTTTGTTTTTTATGGTTAAATAGTTGGCATCTTTTCTTTAATTTCTTTGTTAAATCTCAAGTCCTTGTCAGGATGAGAACAGTGTCTTTTATCTCTGTGATACTTTGCAGGGTTTTTGGATTATTTATAGCTTCCCAAAGAGTCTGAAATTCATTGTGTACTTGGCATTATCAAGGTCTTTTGTTGGCCTCTCCTGCCTGTCTCAAGCAGAATAAGGTGATAAGGCTACACCAGTGCCTTCTCTTCCTGTGCTACTTGGACTTGAGTACTAATTTAAATTATTCAGACTACACATAGCTTCAGTTTACCATTAAACAACTCTTCATCATTAATGTGAGATTTTGTATTTACTTCTTTTTAGCCTTTTCAAATTTTTTGTCTTTTCCCCATTACATTGTTCTGGTCGGTTTTGTTCTGTTTATTATAATGACCTCTTTTGGAGTTTTATCCCTTTTTAATTTGCAGAGAAGTAATTCTAAATTATGTAATACGTAATTCTACTTCCTAAAACATGACCCTTTCCTTATAAAACGGAAATTTAGTGGAGCAAATGTTTTTTTGGGGCACATTTTTAATATTTAACATAGTGAACATGCATTTATAGACAGAAGTGACACTAAAATTTCTGGGAAACAGAGACAGTGTAGAAAAAGTTGTAAAGTATTCCTTCAGTTTTATATAGCACATTACTTTGGTAATTTATTTTCTCAACATTGAAAAATAATTATAATTTGATAAATTAAGAAGGAAACATAATTTTACCTAAATATTACACTTAGAAATTGGGCCTTTTTCTTTAGAGTTTTTATGTATTTCAGTGGGAAAATCTGAACTACTTTTATGTACATTTCTATAGAAATTTTAATTTTGAATATTCACTTGATACTTCAACAGCCCCAAAGTACATAAACTTTAAAAAAAAAAAAACCGAGAAATTCCTGATCACATTCTAGAAATAGCTTTTATTCATTTCTTTGTATAATCTCTGTGTATAGGTTTATGTTAAGTGTCATTTAATTTTCTGCCTTGAACTTAATTTCTTGCTACAGCACAATACTTATCCATCTTGCATTTCACAGACTTAATAGTAAACGTTTGTAGCAAAAGTCAGTAATAGTGTATGAACCTACAGAGAGTGAAATAAGGAAACAAATTTGCTACCCAAATAAAGTTAATTTTACAATGAAAATTGTGAGGCTAGATATGTTTTTTTTTTTTTTTTTTTAATTTTTCGGGTCATCTTTCTTACAGTGCCTGTTAAGTTTACTTCTTACACGTTACATTGGATTAATTACCAGGTCCACCAATTGGAAAATATTATGCTAATGCTTATTTTAACAGAATTTTAGTGGAAAAAAGAATTTGAAATTGTGTAGCTGGTTATCTTTTTTCAAATTAACCCGAGTATCAAAAACATTAAGTAGCAAACTAGCCTGAGTCCACACAAAGTAATTAATAATAAAATGAGCTCTAAAATGAAAGTAGATTTTTGAACTGCCCAGTTTTCTAATTTTTGTTTTAAGATTAATGCCTACACACACAGACACACACACACACACACACACCAGTCTGAAAGTGTGTTGGATCCCTTGGAAGTAGAGTTACCAGGTGGTCGTGAGCAGTCTGATGAGTGCTAGAAACTGAACCCTTGTCCTCTTCAAGAGTAGCAAGTGCTCTTAACTGCTGAGCCATTGTCCAGTCCCACGATTTTTCATATTAAAATTAACTTTATTTGGGAATTTACGTTTCCTTATTTCATTCTCGGTAGGTTCATACACTAGTACTGACTTATTTCACTCTCTGTAGGTTCATACACTATTACTGACTTTTGCTATTGACCTTTATTTACTATTAAGCTTGAGAAATGCAAGATGAGTAATTATATATTGTACAGTAGCAAGAAATTAAGTATTAGTTAATTCACCTGGAAACATCTCTCACTAGGTATTATGCTATTTAAATAAGAGTTACTTAAAAGAGCTTACTTGATGTTGGAGAGACGCCTCAGCAGTTAAGAGCATACATTGCTCTCCCCGAGGACTGGAATTTGGTTCTCAGCACCTACATTGGGTGGCTCACAACCACCTTCAGTTTATCTTTAGTTCCATGAGGTCAAATGCCTTTTCTCTGGTCTTTGCAGCACTACACTCATGGTTTCCAGAATTACCCTTTAGCTTCTTAGATAACTTTGAGATGAAAATCAGTATAAATATATAAAAAAAAATAATGAAGTAGCCATGACTCTTTTTCAGAAAAATGTTAAAATACTTTTTTAAAAAAAGAAACATGAATATAACATTCTACATCTCTTTCATGCTGTTTAAATTTAGGTATGAAGCCTATTCATGCTGCAGACAAACAGCTACTTATAGTGGCAAATGCCCACATGCATTGGGACCCAGAGTATTCTGATGTGAAACTTATTCAGACCATGATGTTTGTCTCAGAGGTTAAAAACATTCTGGAGAAAGCCTCAAGTAGGCCTGGCAGCCCAACTGCAGATCCCAATTCCATCCCGCTGGTGCTATGTGCAGATCTTAACTCATTGCCAGATTCAGGTATTTACCACATCTTTTTTCCTTGCTTTCAGTTTCACATTTAGTCATCAGTGAAAGGTCACACAGCTCCTAACAGGGCTCTTCTAAATTAAGGAACATGCCAGTTAGAATTTGAGAGATGAGACAGTGACTAATTGAAAAAAAAATTAATAAGGAAACTGCTTCCTAAGGAGGTTTTGGGCTTAAGTAAAACAAAACAATGAATGTTTTTGTACTTTAATAACTCATACTCATGCTCTTAACTGGAAAAATGGTGGGAGCTGTCCTCAGACCTTGTAAGTATAGTTATAGGTGATTGCTTAGAATTGAATGGTACAGTCAATGCCTGCCAAATTATAATAAGGGAGGTTGGGGAGGAGATTGTCGTCTCTCACACTCTGGTCTCACCTTTTCATCTTTTGGCAGGGCTGCCCATTAACCAAGTCCAGCTAGAAGTTCTAGGGCTAGGGAAATGCTTGCATCAGTGAGAGATCAATCTCCTGAGACACAGAGGTCAGCAAAGATAGATACTCTTTAGAGAGTATTCATCACAGATAGCTGTCTCAGTAATGGCAGGTTCTCCATGATCTTTCTGTACTTACTACTAGGTATAGAAGAATGATCAGAATTCTAGCAAGGTGGTATATCACACTGCTGGACTATTTTATGCCTGGATATCATCTTTGTAAAACTGGGTTGTCCATTTTAGATCCTGAATTTCAAATGCAAAACAAAAGAGTATACATCTGTACTATTAGCAAAATATATTACATATATTCCATATTATTATTAAGCTGTTTAATCCTTATTTTACTAGATATCAAATCCAAGCTTATTGCTTGTTAGTTAGGCAAGCATTCCTAGCCATCATTAAACAAGTCAAAATAGTCAGTAGCAAATATAAAATAACTTAAATACCCATATTTGGAAATTGTAAATAGTCACCAAATTTAGAAAATATTTTGTTCATAGTAAGTAAATGATATTTTTGCAGATATTTGGTTTTGACCCTTAGGCCAGTTTGCCCCTCCCAGCCTCCCATGTGTATGTGCACGTATACATTGTGGTATGTGTATGCATGTATGCTCAGCCACTCAACAGAAGTCAGCCTTGTGTGTTCCTCAGGTGTCATTCCTTGTTTGTCAGACTGGGTTCCTGCCAGCCTAGGGATCACCAAGTAGGTTAGGCCTACCTAGTTGGCCAATGAGCCCCAGGGATTGTCTGCCTGCACACCCCCAGTGCGGGTGTTACAAGAGCTCTCCATCACAATCTGCTCTTTTTTCACTGGTTCCAAGGCTTTGACTCATGGTCATGCTTCTATGGCAATTTACTGACCGAGTTGTCTCTCCATCCCACATACCTCTTTCTTAGTTCTTTACAAAAAATAATTATTTTTCTCTAAAAGTGCAAGTTTTTCTTTTATTATTTCGCATGATTTTCTGAAACCATTTATGATAACTATTAATATCACTGTTACCATAGCATAGCTCACTGGCTCAAATCAGACTATCAGGGTAGAACCCTGATTCTATTTCTTAGCAGCTATACATGTTATCCATTATGGATAAGGGGATAAGTGTATTATTGGACTCATTAAGTTATTTGTATGCCTAGCATATCATAAATGCTAGATAAATTGTGGTTCCTTTTGAGTTATTCATGACACTGAGCCTCATTTTACTTCAGACTCATTCTTGTCATCCTTCATCATTAACAGATGAATTTAACATTATTGCTAAGTAATTATAAAAGGGGTGAGAGACTTTTGTTTGCTGATTTGGTGGAAACTTTTTGAAACTGATTCAACTTTTGATACACATCTAATATTTTTGGTCTCTGGCATATAATGTTATTTGGACATCAAGTGTTTTTTATAGGTGTCAGACTGAGACTTATGTTAACTCAAAATAAATGAGGGGTTGGAGAGCTGTCTCTGTGGTTAAGAGCACTAGCTGTTCTCCTAGAGAGATGTGGTTTGATTCCTAGCACCTACATGGTGACTCACAACCATCAGTAATCAGTAATTCTAATTCCAGGGAACCCGATACCCTCTTCTGGCCCCTGGAGACAAACTTGCAACTAAAACACTCATATACATAAAATAGTAAGATAATAATTAAAAAATAAATAATACTTTTCTTAGCTAACCTTGGACATTGCATTGCTGAGGATGAAAAACCTGTTTTTATTGCAAATAATGTTTTATTATGTGTTCTTTGTATATTTTCCTATGTTGTTGATTGACTATTTTGAGTACTGCTAGAGACATGGTAGTTTAAATTAATATTACCAAAGCACTTAAGATCAAGACCTTTCTGATGAATGTTCTCTAGATTCTAGAAGTCATCTGAACCTAAAGAACTACTAAGGGTGACAGTAGTCCTCGTGATCCTGATACTTTGTTCTGAAGTAAGCTAATGCCTTTTATTGAGGTTAAGTTATATAAAATTGCTAGTGTTTAAGAATTTAAACACCAGGAACAAGAACACATTTTTTTGTTTGTTTTGTTTTGTTTTGTTTTTGAGACAAGATCTCATTACAAAGCCCTGGCTTGCCTGGAGCTTCCTGTGTAGACCAAGCTGTCCTGGACCTCAAAGAAAACAGCCTGCCTTTCTGCTTCTTGGGTATTAGGATTAAAGACATATACCACCAAGCCTAGCTAAGAGTTTTATAGGATTTAAGCAAACTCTAACCCTGGTGTGTCTGTAGAATATGATTTAGTAATACAGCTTTGCTCTAAACATTAAAGGGTAGTGTTCTTTCTTGGTTCTGCTAGGTGTTGTGGAATATTTAAGCAATGGAGGAGTAGCTGACAACCATAAAGACTTCAAGGAACTAAGGTACAATGAGTGTCTTATGAACTTCAGCTGTAGTGGAAAGAATGGAAGCTCAGAAGGGAGAATCACACATGGCTTCCAACTTAAGAGCGCCTATGAAAATAACTTGATGCCTTATACAAATTACACCTTTGATTTCAAAGTAAGTAGCAGTCTCTGGACAAGCATCTGAACTATAAAAAAGTATAAAACCTTATGATTAAGAGTTTTCAGGGCTGCTGGTTGTGGTGGCACACACTTGGATGAATTGCTAAAGAACATGCAGAGTTCTGGCCTCTGCCAGCACCAGGTACACAAATGTTTCACAGATGGACATGCAGGCAAAATACTCATAGATATAAAACAAAAGAAGAATTAGCACTGATTAAAAAACAGGCAAGCAAACAAACAAAAACCAGTTTCAAAAACCAGTCTGGCTTAAATATACAACTAAACAAGGAATTTTGTTGGGTTTTATGATCATAACTAATATCATTGAAATTCTTTTTAAACTTTTATTTGTTCACATTTTAGATAATAGTGATAATAGCTCATATTTTTACTATGTATTAGGCACTGTTGAAATTCAGTTAATCTTCATCTATTTATTACCACCTGTGCTTAGCAAGAATTTAAGCACCTGATATAACTAAGTTTCCCTGGAATGAACTTATACGCTATTCTGTCAAAGTTTTCTTTGAATATCTTATTTATCTTATGATTTCCAAAGTTTCTTGTAGGGGAGAGTTAGAGGTTGTACTTAATGTCAGTCTTATCGCTGAAGTTGTATTAGTATATTTCCAGGTCATCCATGGAAACTTCACGTTTTAAAAGGAAGTTTTAAAAACAGGAGCCTGCTGCTCATGTTCAGGATAAGATACTCCTTGATAAACAGATGGCAACGGCTCATTGTGGTTATTCCCCTTTTGGGACAGTGAAGGCACATTTGTTTTGCTATTTACTAATGACATGAATTAAATCACCTAGCTCTGGGAAATAGAACAGATGTTATATATACAAATGTGTGTCTGCATGTGCATGTCTTCTGCTACTTGATACTTTGCTTCAGTCCAGAACTTATAGAAAAGAGTATTTTAAACTAAGCAAATTTTAGACAGTTAACTGTATAGTATGTTAGACTTTACTAAACAAAGAAAGTCTGTTCTAGAGGTGCCAAGACATAAATTTGTGTGTTTAGCATTTTTGTTTTGTAATTTATGTACAAATGTAAAACTTTATGATGCAGCAAGATGCTGTGTTTCTCTATTGAGCCACATGTATTCATATAATAATGCATCAAAGATTAGAGCCTTGTTGAATCTACAGTCGGGATGACAGGTACCAGGAATACAGGTTTCTTAGTTACTTAGTTTTTCCAAAGTAAGAATTGTTCTTTTCATGGAGTTCTCTTTTTAAACATATTTTCCCCCTTTTTGTTATCCCTAATGTCTTTCCAGGGTGTGATTGACTACATTTTCTATTCCAAGACTCATATGAACGTGCTTGGTGTCCTGGGGCCTTTAGATCCTCAATGGCTGGTTGAGAACAACATCACTGGGTGTCCACACCCTCACATCCCTTCAGACCACTTCTCACTGTTAACACAACTTGAACTCCACCCTCCACTCCTGCCTCTTGTCAATGGTGTTCACTTGCCTAATCGGAGGTAGTGGAGTCCAGCCCCGCAGAGACGGGGTTGTGTTGCTATGGACCTGTACAGTTGTAAATCAAAGTATGTAGGAGTGAAGTATGGCCATCTTTAACGCTGCTTCTTCAGGTTCCTTTCACCATGTGTTTGCTATGAGACTTTGTATATTTTTGTGCATACTGATATCATTTGGCACTAGGGCTGGAACCAAAGTATTACTGTCTGTCTCTATCCAAAATATTAATATACTTTAAAATTGAATTTATTTTCCTATTATATTAGGAGCCAACATTCACAATTGATAAATCACTAATTTGAGACCCCCACGCCAATGTTGTTCTCTAAAAACAAATACATTCTTCTGAATGTTTTCAAATAAGCCAATCATTTTTGTAAAAGGTGATTTTTAAAAACTCCAAATACAAGATTTTCAATTGAATGATGGTATGCCTTATAGGAAAAACTTTTGAGTTTCTGTTTTCTTTCATAACAAGCTGATTTTTGGCTCTCAAGTCATTTGCACATTAACAAAGCACTTAAATTTGCTTGATTTGTACAATAAATATGGAATAGCCATTAGCCATAACAAGACAATTTGAGATATGAAAGATAATTACATAACATGCTTTAAAATCAAGCATAGTTTGTGACAATTTATTGGCCAGATGCTGATTTTATTTGAGGAACTCCCCTCCACTCCCCTCCCCTCCCCTCCCCTCCCCTCTCCTCCCCTTTTTTTCTCTTTTCTCTCTTTTTTTTTTTTTTTGTCTGCCTATTAGTCCTAATCTTTTTAGAAGTATTAACTCTAAGCCCGTGTCTCCAGTTCATCTATAAGGAAATAGCAGATAATACTGCCATACATTTTGAAAGTTAAATTTGGTCTTTTTAGGATGCCCACAAAATTAGTGTCTGGTATTTTTTATTTTCATGCCCACATTTTTTTTTTTTTTTTTTCGGTCTGGCTGTATTGGAAAAAATACCACTGCAGTTTAACATTTAAAGAAAATTGTTGAATGAAAAGCCCCTGGTCAGAGTTTCAGAAAGAAAAAGACAGATAATAGAATACATGTTTTCCAAAGTAAAATGGCTGTTTGTTTGTTGTTGTTTTTTTGTGTTTTTCTTTTTTTATTTCATTTTAAGGTAACAGTAGAGAGAATCTGAGGAAAGGACAGATTTGGGGAAGTAATTGAAAACCTTGGATCATTTTTTTCTAACTCTAGCTGCCAAATGGCCATCATATGCTTTTAATCTTTGTTGCCATACTGTCTAGATTTGAATTGAGCTACTGTTTTATTCCCAAAGTTGGATGCCTCTAGATGTATTGAAACCCCCCACCATTTGTTGTTGTTGGCCAGGAAGTGCCACTTGAAAATCTTACTTAAGAGGCAGAGAGCATAAACACCATTTTGTGGGGAGAAAATTAGTTGGCAAAATTAGAAAATGTTAATTATGGCACAGTAACATTGGAAAAGGTTGTGTCTGTGTTTTTAAGTTTTTCTTTATTCTGCTTTTTTGCTGCTATAAGAGTTTTCTGAAATTTATATTTTAAACTTTTCATGCACTTTACTGTTTCTAGTATCAAAATGTGATATTTTTAATAAACAAGAAATTTTCCATTATGTGATGAAATTTTAAAAGAAAATAGCCTATATTTGTGTCTCACTAATATATAAAGTACAAGTCAAATTTAAATTATTTAATTAGTTTTAAATATATACAAATTGTCTCCTCTTTCAAACCTGACATCTTAGGCTGTTTTATTAGTCTTAAATGATACATTTCCTGTGGTCATTTTATACTAATTTCTTCCATGGTTTACTGATCAGGCTATATAAAAGAATATTTCCCCGAAGGGTAATTTCAGTGGGATGAGGGTGGTGGGGTGATGTAATATCACAGGATTGCATCCAGAAGAGCTCTGTAAAGCCTAAACTCTCTTTTAAAAGTGCCTAGTGACAGAGGCGTTGTCATCTATTGTAATTGGAATGTCATTGTAGTTCAGCAAAGTTTGATGTAAATAAAATATTCTTTTAAAAATATTAAAGTATCTGAATAAACAAACAAACCCCTTGATGACAGATTTTCCTCAGTGTTCAGGTATCCCTTCTCATATACCTCAAGCATCCAACATCTAGCCATGCAGATTGATTACCTGAAGCATAGTGCTGGAAAGTAGAATAGCATGAAAAACTTAACTTGTGGACATTACCTTTTTCTGTAGTCAGCTACTGTATGTTTAGTTTTAGGTCCTTTGTTTCGGGTGGGTTTTCTGCTCTGGAGGTATATGCACTAACAGAACATTCTTCTTTCATAGACGCATGTTAATTAGCAATGTGAGCAATATTTCCTACCATACTTCACTCCCAATATTTTTGAGATGTTTGTATAAAATGAAATTTAAAGTTCACTTATGATTGTATATGAACCACAGAGGAGCCCATTTATTAATACAAATCTTTTTTAATAGTTAAATGTAGAGGGGAAAATAAAAAAATTGGGAAACATTGTAAACAGCTTAAGTTTATTTTGTGTATGGTCAAGGCACTCTGCTGCAAGAAGGTGTGTAATTGGGTCTCTCTGCTTCCAAGTGCACTCTTTCAAACCGTTCGTTATCCTGTGTATTTTAATGTGGCTTTCGTAAATGTTGGTATTAGCTCTGTTGAAGTAGGTGATTGTGTTTTGTTTTGGGTGGCACACACCTAGGGCATGGTATCCCAAATTTCATGTGCACGGTTTCCCTTTAGCCTCTTGCCCAAATTTCACACACTGTTTCCCCTTGTTCCCTTTGTAAAAGGAGTGGTATCTTATTTTGAGCTGCCAGTTCAGATGATCAGAAATGCTGCTGTCCTCAGCATTGTCTTGTTAAATGCATGCCATTTGGAATTTTGGCAGTGAGAAGCCCAAAGGACAAGGTGAATGACATGATATATATTCAATAAAAGTGAAATATATATGCTCATATACTTTTAGTTCTCAGAATAAGTTAATAAGCTTTATGCCTTTGGGCTGCTGCATATTTTATCTAATAAGAAATTTTGGGCATTTTTAGATTATGCTATGTATTTTTTTAAATGTTAAATATGATTTCTGGTAATTGTCTCAAGAACTGGAGTGTTAATTTTATTAAAATGGTGTTGTTTGAAGAAGGGGAAACTGCACTGTTTGCCATTATAAAAGTAATACAAGTGCGTGTCAAGTCACCACTGTCAAGCATCAGTGTCCTCATAGCTTTACACACTTTGATGGGGAACATCGCAGCATCCTCAGGGCTGACATCTGGAAAAGGCTCAAATCACTTACTGCTCCTTGCTTGTTGACTTTGTTTTACAATATTGTGCCTGGTGTCAACTTTTAAGCAACAGCACTGCCTAAAAGCAAGCAGAGAACAGAATCCCAGCACCATTCTATAGGCAACTTTTTAGAATTCAGATACAGTAAATCTGTTCAAGATTTATGATGTTTTATGTAAAAAAAATTTTGTACAACATAGCTGAATATTTTTGTTTGATTTATTTGATGTAAGGCGTGTGAACATTCATTTGAATATCACATGTTAAAAGTCAGGTATGGCACAATGGGTTCTGAGACCAGCTTTCCCACCCCCTCCCATTTGCCTTGTTCTAATCTCTTTCTTTCCAAATTTCATTTCTGGTATTCATAGGCAGATATTTTATTTTACTAATAAGCATCCTGTGAGAATGTACTTTAAAAGCCACTATGTTTTAGTGTTATAGTTTGTAGAATTATGAAACTTATCCCCCTCCCCCTTTTTTCTTTTTGTCTTAAAGTCATAAGTCACTGAGAAGGGAGAAAGTTAAAATCTATCTAAGACTCATATCACTTGAATCTGTGGCAGATTATGTTAAAATTGAGGGTGTGGCAATTAAAGCTAGAACATGGACAATATTGTGCTGTTTAAAATTTCTGTCTCCTGAGCATGTCTTGTCAATAGGTGAAATTTTAAGTCTGTATTAAAACTTTCAACAATTCGTAAAAATCACAAATACCACCTGTATGCTCAATAGCAACTAACAAAGGGAAGGAAAAGTACAAAGGAACAATAAGTTGAGTGTGTTCCTTCAAGGAGCATAGAGCATCATTTCTAACACAAGGCTGAATTTTCTAGTGTTAAAATTTGATGTCAGCCTAATACTGATTTAAAATTTCATCTTTTATATTCTTGAGTTTTTGAAATATTTTAATAGTTTTACAAAGTATACTAACTTGTTTGTAGCTTCAAACACAGAAAACAAATTGTATTTCAGTAATGGCCCTGTAGCAAGCAAGAATTCTATGTCACATGTTCAAAGTAACAAACATTTTGACTGAAATGTGAGCTGTCATGTTTGTAAGGTTGTTTTTTTCTCTCCCTCCATAAAACCCAAAGTAACACCTTTCCAATGTGTTAAAAATTTGTTTACTGACTTTCATTTGGTTTGTATCCTATTTGTATGACTTTTGTGTATTAGAAGTAGATAAATTAGGTAGAGACATTAGACTTATTTTTCTAAATCAGGAAGTTAAGCTGAAGTTTTGAATTTGTAAACAGGAGAGAACATTTATGCTTGTGATTGCTCTGGAAGATTCTAATTTCTGCAAATGCACCATGATTCCCAAATTTAAAATTCAAACAAGTAAATGCTAGTACATCTTTAACCTGCTTATTTACCAAAGTTTAGGAATAGGGTGCCAAGAGCACTGTCACCTGAATGTTTAAAGAGATAAAATCCTTATGTTCTGAGCAAGAGTCACAGAAGAAAACAGCAAGGGAAGCAGAAGGGCAGGAGCCTGCTCAGGAAATTGATAAGGAAGAGCATGTATGCTTGTTCTGACCAAATGCAGTCATGTAAATGTCTCAGGTAAAAGGCCTGTAGGAAGAAGCAGATTCCAGGGAAAGTTTTATTAATATAGTAATTTTGGCATAAGTTTGGTTACCTTGGTTTATGTTAGATTTACTTGTTCTTGGATCCAAAGGACAGACTAAAGGTACTCTTTAGTAAGATAAGCTAATTTTCAAAGGATATGAATTAAGGGCCTGCCTATTAAGTGTTGATTTTATGGTGCATCCTGTAAAATTAATGGCACTGAACTGAAATTAGAAGTGTGCCATCAGAAGCCATGATGCCTGGCATGGTGGCATGGTGCACCTTCCAGAATGACACCTGTTAACTGGTTATTTTCTTCAGCAGGATCCCTGCAATTGTTTGATTTCCCTGTTCATCTGTTCCTTGGAAAAGCATAGGAGTCATGGTAGCAGCCCTCTGAAAAATGATGCTTGCTCATTATTTCAGAGTACTCACACTTTCTTAGCTAGCAGTTGTTCTGTGTAGCACATTTGTTTAATTTGTGTGTAGTTAACTTGAACTCAGAATATTGGCTCAGTATTGGTGTGCCAAACAATGGCTCTGCTTCTTATGGTACAGACTTAGTGTCCTGCTTACTGTTTCAACTTTAATGCGGTAAGTGTTGCAGTGTGGGGGTTGCTCTTTATTCAGAAACTACTGTCCTTTTCTCTGTTCTTAACTTGCTAAAAGTATATTCCCTTACCTGTGTAATTCCTGAGCGGTGCTCTGCGGACTTTTGAGAGAGGAGGGGTTTAGATGGCTGTTACTACACACTGGATCTGGAACTGTTCAGTGTTGTGAGTGGCAGATTTCTTAAACACCAGCAGCACTCAGAAGTGCACTACGGGCATTCGTACAGTTAGTTGTCCAAATGCAAGCAGTACGTTTCATCCAAAAGCAGCTGACAGGGATGTTGGGTTCAATAGGAGCACTTTAAGTAATCTGAAGTGGAGTGGAGTCTCTCTCTCTCTCTCTCTCTCTCTCTCTCTCTCTCTCTCTCTCTCTCTCTCTCTCTCTCTCCTCCCTCTCTCTGTTTTTAAAGAGAAAAATATATTTACATACCATTTCTCTTTGCAAAGGCCAGGATGTTTGATTATATTAACCAGAGATTAAGTTGTATCTAGTTTTCAACTGTATAAGTGCCAAGTAATTGTTCATGGACTTTTTACCATTTGATTAGGGAAGAGATTATTTTTTGTTTCCTGGCATTAAGTTGACTAATTTATTGTTTTGCATACACTTGAGTCATTCTGTGGCCTATATAGTGTTTTTGTAACTATACAGTGGTCTAAAAGCAAAGCACATGATCCTAAAACTTAAGCGAGATGTTTTAGTAATTTTCCCCATGAATACTTGCTTGATGGTTTCTATTCTATTCTAAGCAGATTCTACTGTTTTAGGTTGTGTATTTATTTTTTATTTTTCCCCTAAGAAAAAGCCAAGCACTAAATCAACTTGTGTTCTGATAATCATTTACAATCTAAGCTTTTCTCTTTCTTCTTTTCTTAGAGGATTTAATGAAGTGCCATGTAATTGTAGCTTACTAATTAATGTTTGATAGACTGGTTCTGTGATATTCTAAACATTTAACTCATGTCATCTCTGGAGAAGATGGTTCTACTCTCATTCTCTCTGATAAAATCACCAGCTGCTTTATTTTTCTATTTATTAAACAGTTGATAAGGTCTGGATCTTGACCGAACTGCTCAGCTGAGATGTTTTCATAGTGGACACTGTAGAAAACTTGTGTGCAAAGGAACACAGTCGGGTGGTGGCATTCTTCTTCATTAATGTGAACATTGACTAAACAAAGCAGTCCTGCCTTTTAAATCTTGTGGCAGCTCAGAAGGGAGGTGCTTAAGAACCTTAACTATTATGTCAGATGACAAAATATTTTTTTTTTCCATTTTGGAGATTGGGTACTGCTCACACATGATGTATAGGGCTAAATATATGCTTGTTTCCTTGCACCTGTGTACTCTTCCCCTCTTCTCCCACTTTTCCTTTCCCTGTAGGCAATAAATGGCCATTTTGCAACCACATACTATTGTCTTGGATTTTGATTATTTGTGCTTTGGGTTGGTACTTCTCTTGTAAACTAAAAAACCAAGGTGATTTACATAAAACAATTAAAAGTTTATATGACATGAACATTTTGTTTTCTTGTTTAAAAATTACTTAAGAGTTTCATATAGAATTCATTTTGCAGTTATGTGATATGCTTTGTCAGAAGAAATCCAAGCTAAGGGACTTATATCATTCTGAATATGTATAAGATGGTTCATGCTGTGCCATTTTGCAGATTTTTTCCTTGATGTCTTAGTGATCATGGGAGTTTATGCTGAGATGAAACTTCTCATCCTTGGGCCTGGATTGGGGGTGAACAGAAGCCTCCTGCTGAGCTTTGGGAATGTACTACAAATAGGAAGCAACTGCCAGATCTTAGTGTCATTAGTCAAAACAACCATAAGACAAACTGAGTTAAACAGTACTGAACAAGCTTGATAGGTTAGATCTACGAAGGCCCATAATAACTTTATTCAGTATTTATGTCTTTGATGAACAAGCTGCTCCAGAGGATGTAAAGATGATAGATTCCTTATACTCCAAGAGTAGCTTCTCAGGTATTCTATATGACACAAGAAGATACTCAAATGTTTTAGTATAAAGGTAATCTTAGGATCTGGGAAGGAAGGCAAGGAGAGGTCATACAGTAAAATAATTAGAAATTCAAAGAACTGTGGATATGTTAAGCTGAAAACTGGTTTTGAAATGTATGATTCACATTCAGAGAAGAAATTTGACCAACAAGCTTAGTATTTGGAAGAATAGATTATCTTGGAACAGGTTGCTGGCATCTCTAGCGATTCCCTAGGCTACAGAGCTTAGTGCCTATTTTCTTGGCAAATTTGGTACAAGGGTTTGATAAAAGCCTGTGATTGACCCCAAGGTTCTTCCCAGAAGCCATTATGTTGCACAGCCTTTAAGAAGTCTTTTTCAAAGCATTTGTGAAGTGGGTCTTGAAGTCCAGGTTTCAAAGTGTCTGCCTTATTAAGAAGATGCTCTTAAGATAGGGCATTGAAGGCATTTGCTGCATGCTTTTGGACTTTATGACCCTGGCAAAACAGGCTTATTGGTAAAGTTGAGGCAATAATCTTCATGGATTAGTTGAATGTGCTAGGGATTCAGTCCTTGTTTCCATATAGCAGGCACTTTAACAACTAAGCCATCTTTCCATCATCTGAACTATTCTCTTAAAAAGTAGGCCAAGACAAAGTTTTGAATGAAGTAGTGATGGTTAAGTGTTCTTAGAAAGAATAGAGACCTGGGGAGAATTAGGGAAAACGAAGTAAAGCAGAGGGACATTTTTGAGTTTACCTCTTGGGCAACAGCACAACAAACCTTCCTAGAACTCTGAGGAATTAAATGCTTTATGAGGAAGAAGAAAGAAAAGAGAATTTACTTGACTCAGCTATGTGAGTGTTCGTTGCTCTACCCATGTTTATGCATGTATCATACTTCAGTGATGAAAAGGAAGGGGAGATGGGGTTGCTGAAAATGGAACAGTGTAGTTGAGACAACAGAAAGAATAAAATGATGGTGTGATGCTGAGCATTCAAGGGGAATTGACCCCTGAGAAGTTTGGGTTCATTGTCCAGTGTCCACCCAGAAGATGTATTCTGCCTCTGATACTCGGCTAAACATTTGGTCTTGACTCATCATGGAGGACCACCATATCAGTTAAGGCAGTTATTTGGGCCATCTACCGATGAAGGTCCACTTCTACATGTTTCTTCAGTTCCTAAAATGTTAGCTGGAGTCTTATAATTTCTTGGGTGAGTCATCTATTTTCTTGTGGGATAGATACTATTAATACATTCCTTTATTCCTACTGTATGTTGGTGTCGCTATAATTTGGTGAGAGGAGATGAAGAAAATCAAAAGTCAAGTAACCTGCTACCAGTGAGACGTTTTAGGTTACCTATGCAGTGGTTTCTTTTCTCTAGGAAGACAGGATGCTTTGACGGTTAGGGATAGTTAGGACTTTAAGATTTCCCCACCTGGCACAACCAATGTTTACATCTTAGATTTTACAGTTTCATGCAATACCTTGAAAGTGAAGGCAGTATTTGTTGTGGGTGTTTTTAAATGTGTGATTTCTGAATCCTTTAATGTTTGTGCTGAAATAATACCTACAGGAATAGTCCTTTTACACTACCTTTGCATGCGTTCTGACTTTCACAATATGCCTTGACTTACACTACTATGAGCCTCTTGAGTTGTTTTCTAAAGCTGTCTGAAGTTAACTTTGAAAACTGGACACCCCCATTTTTTTATTTTTTTTTTCACTGCCCTTTACTGTTTAAATGCTACTGCTTCCCAAGTAAACTTTCCAATTCATTTCAAACCTATCACCACTGAGATTATCTGCAGTCTTCAACCAGATAGGCTGATGAGGAAGTCCTTGGTCCAGTGAAGGCTGGACGACTCAGTGTGGGGGAGATCGTGGGTGGGGAGGTGAGAGTGGGAGGGTGGGTGGGGCACATCCCCATAGAAGCAGGAGGAGGGGAGATGGGATAGGGGATTCCTGGTGGAGGGGAGAAAAGGGATTACATCTCAAATGTAAATAAAATATTCAATAAAAATATTTTAAAAAATGAAAAAATTCCATCTTGAGCCTTTGGTATTTATCAGCTATTTCTGGTAGTATATTATTAGCTTTCTACAAATAACAGCCTCAGAGATCTTCTCAGATAGTATGCTTTCTTTGGCTTGTCATCTTAAGAAACCAGGGTGGGTGCAAAAGTGTCACAGAACAAAGAAAGGGAAAAAAAAAGTCACAGATTATTGAACTAATCACCTGTAAGCAAGGCTTCTTGCTGTAATTACTCTCACCCAGCCAGGCAGAGGAAACACCTGGCTTCACTGTAAAGAGTCAGGGTAGCAAGCTGGGGTGACAATTATTCCCACTGCCTCGGTGCTGGGCTGAGAAAGTTAAGCCATCAACACACAAATACAAAACCACCACCTTTTAGAACTAAAAGAGTCCTTGAAAGTGAATTCTCCCAAGTCTTTATTCTGTAAGTGAGGTCTCTCAGGCAGCCAGGGATACAGTGACTGCATGGGGATTCAGCACAGCACTCCCTCATTTCACACCCCAAAAGCTCTGCTTTCTAAACAGGGTTCTGCCTGAGATGCACATGGCTCTCATTTTCTCCCAGCAGATAGACAAGGGTTTCCCCACTACCACCCACAGCAAGCTTTCTAGTCCTACCCGGGCTGCAGACTCACCCACTCACATGGTCCAGAGCTAAGACGGTCTTCTTACAGGCTGCCTCTTCCTAATGCGTCACCGATGGGTCCAACTCCTTCAGTATCACCATTCATGGGACAGCAGGACACATGGAGTCATTCATATGTGGACCACATGCATAGAAAGAGTTGCACCCCATCCCTAGAGCAAGCTCTAGAACCCTGCCTGTGCCTTTACTGTCCTACATAGGGTTCAGTTTCCAGACCCTTCCTCACCTGGGCTGCCCCAAGGTGAGTGTCACAAAGATTCATGGAGTGAACTCAGCGGTCAAGCATGTAGACTCTCATGTGAAGAAACACCAGGTAAACTCAGACTGAAGCACATGTTAGAAAATGTCTGTCTGGCTTAAAAATTAAGGATGGGGCTGGAAAGATGGCTCAGAGGTTAAGAGCATTTGTTGTTCTTGCAGACAGCCAGAGTTTGATTCCTAGCACCCACATAGTGGTTTGTAACTATCTGTAACTAGCTGCAGAGTACCCAACGTCCTCTCTCCGTCCATGGGCACCATATACACGGTACAGAATGCACATGCAGGTGAAACTTTCATATGCATAAAATAAAAACAAACTTGGGCCATGCAATCTGCAGAACTCTTGCATTAGTGCTTCAGCTGCAGTACTCTAATGCTTTGATATAATATTGGCTGTTATATGTTTGATCCCTAAGGATACACAAGTGACTTGAGTAGCTTGAGGCAGTTCTGTAGTATACTGTCTTGATTCTCTTCAAGACTAAAACAGTAATTTTTTTCTCTGGGAGTTTAGGAAGTTGAGGGAAGGAGAGAGAGCTGTCTTGATCAAGATCATGATCAAGTAGGGTGGTCACTTACAACGAGTGCCTGACAAAAAGTGGAATTAAGGTTTAGCTCCTTTGTATCAATTGGTCAATTCTGAAGGCTTCAAAGCTCCCTGTTTAAACATTTAAGACTTGTATGGCAGTATCATTTCCTCTACAAATTTAATTCTGAGAATTATAATAAAAGTTTTCTGGATGTCAGTTTCCATCTTTAAAAATTTTTTTTGGAAACCCCATCATCTCAAGGAGAAAGAAATTTCATATACTAGGTCCTTGATATTTGGATTATAAAAACAACTTACTGTAGAAAGCCATAATGCTTGGCATGTAAGACAAAATCTGTGTTTAGTTAGTTGTCAAGTACTGTGATAAGACGCTGACCATAGCAACTTTTAAAAGAAAGCATTTAATTTCGGGCTCACAATTACAGAGGTTGAAGTCCATAACCATCATGGCAGAAAGCATGGTACAAGTAGGCAGGCACGATGCTGGAGAAAAAGGGAGAGGGGGAAATGGAGGTCATGTGGGTTTTTAAAACCTAAGAGCTCACCTTTGATGATGCCACACCTAGTCTTCCTCAACTAGTTCCACCAGCTGTAGACCACTGTAGACCAAACATTCAAATACATAAGTCTATGGGGGCCATTCTCATTAAAATTACCACACTGGTGTACTCACTTTAAGGCAACATTAATATAATGAATGGAGTCATAGTGGGTAAGGAGGCCATTCAAATAGAGAAACAGATTAGTAACATTTGAAAGATACTACCATTTCTTAAACCAATAAACTGGAAATTGGGGAGAGGGTTATCAGATCTAAGAAGTTGAATTTACCTAGAACCATGCAGATAGAACTATGAAAGAACCTTCCCAGAGGAGGCTGTGGGAGAGAGGGAGAACTTTATGGGGGTTGATCTTAGAGTAGACCCAGAGCTGACTGGAAGTGATACCTGAGGCACTAAAGAACAAGAAAAATCCCCATTCTGGTCTGTACCTGTACCAGGACAGATCAGTGTGTCTGTCCCTCTCCCTCAATACCACAAGTCTAGAGGTCTCCCAGGAGATCTGCAGCAGCCAGAGCAACAGGTAGAACACCCACACAAATAACTGCAGCATCTGGGACCCCTGAGGAGCTCAATGGATACGGGACCCTCTCCCCTCTCTGTGAGAACCCTATGTCCCCTCTGGTCTGCACCTCTACTGGGGCAGATCTATGTGTCTGTCCTCCTCAATACCCCAAGGTCTGCAAATAGGGCCATATATCTCCCAAGAGATCTGCTGTAACCCAGGAACACATTAGGCAGGCTTCAGGCAGAGACACCAAGATAGCCAGATGGTGAGAGGCAAGCACAAGATCATTAGCAACAGAAGCCAATACACTTTAATACCATCAGAACCCATCTCTCTCACCACAGCAAGCTCTGGATACTCCAACATACCTGAAAAGCATGATGCTGACCTAAAATCTCATTTCATGAAGACTTTGAGGAGGATATAAATAACTCACTTAAAGAAATAACAGCAAAACAGTTAAGCAGAAACCCATAAAAGGAAACAAACCCCTTAAGAAAATTCAGGAAAATAAAATCAATCAGGTAAAGAAATTTAACAAAATGGTGCAAAAACTAAAAATGGAAATAGATACAAAGGGAGGCAACCCTGGAGATGGAAAACTTAGGAAAAAGATCAGAATCAGGAGGTACAGATGCAAGCATCACCAACAGAATACAAGAGATAGAAGAGAGAATCTCAGGTTTAGAAGATAATATAGAAAACATTGACACATCAGTCAAAGAAAATATAAAGTTTAAAAGTTCCTAACACAAAATATTGAGGAAATTCAAGACACAATGAAAAGATCAAATGTAAGAATAGTAGGAATAGAAGAGGGTGAAGAATCACAGCCCAAAGGACTAGAAAACATCTTCAACAAAATCATAGGAAAAAACTTTCCTAACCTAAAAAAAGAGATGGCCATAAATGTACACATATTCTTCAGAACACCAATTATATTGGAACAGAAAAGAATATCCTCTTGTCACATAATAATCAAAATGCTAAGTGCACAAAACTCATAATATTAAAAGTTGTAAAGGAAAAGGGCTAAGTAACAAATAAAGGCAGACCTTTCAAAATTACACCAGACTTCTCAACAGAGACTCTAAAAGCCAGAGGATGCTGACAGATGTCACCAACACTGTAAGAGAACACAAATGCCAGCCCAGGATACTATACTCAGCAAAACTCTCAATCACCATAGATGGAGAAACCAAGATATTCCATGACAAAACCAAATTTAAATAGTATCTATCTACTTACCTTGCCCTACAGAGGATACTGGAACAAAATCTCCAATACAAGGAGGGTAACTACACCCAAGAAAACACAAAAATTTAAATATGTCACAACAAACCTAAAAGGGGAAACATACACACATAATACCACCTTCAGAAACAAAAATAACAGGAACTGATCTGTTTAATATCTCTCAACATCAATGGACACAACTCCCCAATAAAAAGACACAGGTTAGCAGACTGGATACGTAAACAAGATCCAACATTTTGCTGCATACAAGAAACACACCTCAGTGACAACAGATACAACCTCAGAGTAAAGACTGGAAAAAAGTTTTCCAAGCAAATGGCCCCAAGAAACAAGCTGGAGTTGCCATTCTAATAACCAATAAAATAGACTTTCACCCAAAAGGTTTCAAAAAAGTATGGGGAGGGACACTTCATACTCATCAAAGGAAGAATCCACCAAGAGGAACGCTCCATCCTAAGCACCAACACCCTCAATGCAATTGTGCCACTGTTCATAAAAGAGACATTATTAAAGCCCAGAACACACACTGACCCTTACAAAATAATAGTGGGAGACTTCAACATCCCACTCTCACCAATGGACAGGTCATTGAAACATTAAACCCGAAAACAAAAGAATATACCCTTTTCTCAACACCTCATGGTACCTTCTCCAAAATTGACCATATAGTTGGTCACAAAACAAGCCTCAACAGATTCAAGAAGATTGAAATACTACCATGATTGCTATCAGATCACCACGGACTAAGGTTAGACTTCAATAACAACATAAACAATAGAAAGCCCACATAGTCATGGAAACTGAACAATTCTCTACTCAATGATAACTTGGTCAGGGAAAAAAATAAAGACTTTCTAGAATTCAATGAAAACAAAGACATAGCATACCCAAATGTATGGGATACAATGAAAGCAGTGCTAAGAGGAGAATTTATAGCACTAAGTGCCCTCATAAAGAAACTGGAAAGATTCTACATTAGCAGCTTAACAGCACACCTGAAAACCCTAGAATAAAAAGGTACAAACACATGCAAGAGGAGTGGAGGGCAAGAAATAATCAAACTCAGGGCAGAAATCAACCAATTAGAAGCAGAGAGTGATACAAAGAATCAACAAAACCAAAAACTGAAAATCAACAAGATAGATAAACCCTTAGCCAAACTAAAAAACACAGACAGTATCCAAATGAACAAATTCAGAACTGGAAAGGGAGACATAACAGAAAATGAGGAAATTCAAATAATCAACAGATCTTACTACAAAAGCCTTTACTCAACATAACTAGAAAATCCAGATGAAATAGATGACTTTTTTAGACAGAAACCACATACCAAAATTAAATCAAGAGCAGGTAAACAAGTGTTCCATATCCCCTCAGGAAGTAGAAGAAGTCATTAAAGACCTACCAACCAAAAAAAGCCAAAGGCCAGGTGGCTTTAATGCAGAATTCTACCATACCTTTAAAAAGGAGCTAGTACCAACACTCCTCAAACTATTCCATACAATAGAAACAGAAGGAACACTACCTAATTCGTTCAATGAAACCACAGTTATTCTGATACCTAAACCATGCAAAGAACCAACAGAAAAAAAAAGAACTTCAAACCAATTTTGCTTATGAGTATTGATGCAAACATACTCAATTAAATTCTAGCAAACTGAATCCAAGAACACATCAAAACCATCATTCACCATGATCAAGTAGTCTTCATCCCAGGGATGCAGGGATGGTTCAATATACAAAAATCCATTAACACAATTCACTATATAAACAAACCTCAAGAAAAAAAAATCACATGATCGTCTCATTAGATGCTGAAAAAGCATTTGACAATTATGTTAAAATTCTTGGAGAGATCAGGAATTCAAGGCCTTTACCTAAACATAATAAAAGAAATATACACCAAACAATCCCATTTAGAAGGGGGAAGAAAATAATCACGGGAGGCAGAGGGAAAGAGGTGGGAGACAGGACTTGATGAGCTCCAGGTCAATCAATGAGGGGTCCGTGGAAATATAAAGTGGAAAGAGATCAGACACCCAATGTTAACCTCTGACCTCCACAAGCTCATGCGCAGCATGCACCTAGACAAAGAAAGGATGCTAAGATGCAGAGAGAGGAAATTTTTGCGCACTGTAGAAATGTAAATTAGTGTAACAATTATGGAAAACAGTATGGAGGTCTCTTTTAAAAGCTAGGGCAAAAGAAATGACTCAGTGATTAAGAGCACTGACTGCTCTTCCAAAGGTCCTGAGTTCAATTCCCAGCAACAATCTGGTGGCTCACAGCCATCTGCAATGGGGTCTGATGCCCTCTTCTGGTGTGTCTGAAGAGAGCAATGGTGAACTTATATACATAAAATAAATAAATAATTTTTAAAAACTCTAAAAGCTATTGTATTACATCAGTCTCGTGGATATATCTAAAAGATAAAAGTATGGCAAAAATTTTAATGCACTTAATGTTTATGTGCAAAAAAGTTAATATATTTTTTTGTTAATTTTTGAGATCGTATTTTAATTATGTTTCTTCCTTAGCTTTCCTCCTTCCAAACTGTCCCATATACCTCTCCTTGGTCTCTGTCAAATTCATGGCCTCTTTTTTCTCCAAACATTTGTTATTGCATGCATATATATATATATATGCAAATATATTCATATGTAGATATATATCCCTAAATATAACCTGCTCAGTTCATATAATGTTATTGTATGTATGTTTTCAGGGCTGTCTGTTAGGCATTGGGAAGCCAATTGGTGTGTTCTTCCCTGAGCAAGACCCTCTAGCTCGTATCCTTACTCAGTTGCCTTCAATTCTTTGTTCAGGGTTGAGACCTTGGGACCTTTTCCCTGTGCAGTTTGGAATTTTCATTGGTGTCCTTGTTTAGCTCACTTTTGGGCAGTTGTATTGGGGAAACTTAACAGGTGTAGCTTCTGGTGTTAGTAGGAGACACAATCTCACAGCGAAGTCCCTGTGAGACTTTTCTGTCTCTTATACTCTTTTTTGTTTCCTCTTTTGAAATGTTCCCGGAGCCTTAGGTGTGGGAGTACTTTGTAGATTGGTACTAGGCTGTACAACTCTGCATATTGATTGGCTGTAGTTTCCTGGAGTGGTCTCTGTTGCAAAGAGAAGATCCCTTGGTGAGGAGTGAAGATTACCCTTACCTGTGGGTATAAAGACGATTGTTTATAGAGTGTTGTTAGGGATTATACTGGTTTAATAAATTATAATTGTAGATTCTCCTCCAGTGATCATGATTTCACTAGCCCTGGTTAGTTAGGTAGGTTTTTAGTACCTTCTTGTTAAGTGTTAAAGAGCTGTTGATTACCTCCAAGATATGTGTGCCACTACTGCATCCAGAGGGTTATTGGGCCATGATGGTCGTTGACAGAGTTTATAAACATTATAACTTGGTAGACCTATCAGTTTCCATTCACTTTTGGAAGCTTCTATGGCCCCTTCTAGTCCTATGATAGCTAGTCCTCAGAGATGGAGAATTTGGTTCAGTTCCAGTTCAGGAGTCTTTGGGCCCTGTTTCTGATGAGCACGGTATCTTCATCAGTAGGGACTTGCTTTTTATCTCTGGGGAGTAATCTAGAACAACAGGAATAGGGTGTTTGTTTTGAGAGTCTCTTAGACTGCTATTGCCAACAACTCAAAGAGGACTTCTCATGTCTGATATTGGGAGTTTTGTTAGACTGTCTTTGGTTCTTGGATGGAGCACTGTCAGTCCAGTTGAGAAATGTTTATTAAAACTAAGAATGTATATTTATATACAGAATTATGTGTGTTATAGAATGGGGAGTAGTTAATAGTATAATTCTTTTCAGCCTTTTTAGCTATATGTACTGTTATTTATTTACTTCTCTCCTCTGTGTTTACCTCCCTCCTCCTCCCTAAGGAATCCTCCTTTTCCATTTCTCTGATCAGATTACTTGTACCCTGTCATCCTCCTTACTATGCTCCCCTCTATCCTGGCAGTGGTCCTGTTTTGTCTTCATGATTTCTGTAGTTACTTCAAGCCATGTACCCATATTTGAGGATTTGGAGTTAGGAGCCTCCAATAAGAGTGAAAGTGGGATATTTGTCTTTCTGGGTCTGGCTTACATCACTCAGTATGATCTTTTTGAGTTCCTTCTGTTCATCTGCAAAGTTCATGATTTCAGCTTTACTATTGAACAGTATTCCATAGTGTGTGTGTGTGTGTGTGTGTGTGTGTATCACATTTCATATCACATGTATATATATACATAGCATATCACATTTTCATTATCCATTTATCAATTGAAGAACATTTAGGTTGTTTCTACTTCCTAACTATTGTGAGTAGAACAGCAATGAACATGGCTGAACAAGTAAATATCTGGGGTCCTTTGAGCATATGGCTAGGAGTAGTTATAGGTGGGTAATGTGGTAGGTTTAGATTTAGCTTTTTGAGAAATCTCCACATTGATTTTCATAGTGACTACATTGGTTTTCAATCCCACCAACAGTGAATAAGGGCTCACATTTCCCCTAATGCCCCCTAGCATTTGTTGTTGGCTGCTTTGTTGGGTTTTTCCCATTCTGACTATAGTAAGATGAAATTGCAAAGTTGTTTTGATTTCCCTGATTGATGGAGATGATGAATCTATTTTTTTTTAAATATTTGTATTCTAGTATAATTTTCAAGTGGGTCCTCTTCTTCTTCATCCTCCCACTCCTTCCCCTCCTCCCCTTCCTCCTGCTGTTGTTGTTCTTTTTCCTCCTCCTCCTCCTTTTCTTTTTATTAGTTGTTTGTATATTCTTGCTATTAAACCACTTCTGCCAGTTGTGTAAGTGGCAAAGATTCTCTCCCATTCTATAGACTTCCTTTTCTCAGGTTCACTGTTTCTCTTGCTGTGCAGAAGATTTTTAGTTTCATGTTGTTCTTAATTCATGGGCAAATTAAGTCCTATTCAGGAAGTCCTTTTTTACCCCTATATCATGTAGGTACTGTCTATGTTTTCTTCTAGCAGTTTCAGTGCTTTGGGCTTTAGGTTTAGGTTTTTGGTTCATTTGGAGTTAGTCTTTGTTCAAGGTCATAAACTCAGGTATAATTTCAGTCTTCTGCATGTGGATATCCAGTTTTCTCAGCACCATTTGTTAATAATGCATTACTGTCATTTTTTCCAGCACATGTTTTTAGTATCTTTGTCAAATATCATGTGGATGAAGTTATGTATGCTCATGTTTAGATCTTCAATTTTGTCTCATTGGTCTATATGTCTATTTTTGTGCCAATATTATATTGCTTTTATTATTATGGCTTTGTCTGGAATTGTAATCTCACCAACATTGTTTTAGCTTTTCTGTTTGTTTGATTTCTTTCTCAGGATTTCTGTTGACTTTTGTGGTTTAATATGAATCTTAGGATAGTTTTGTTTGGGATTGCATTGAATGTGTAAATAACCTTTAATCAAATGGTCATTTTCACAATGTTAATTCTGCCAATCTATGAACATATCTTTCCATCTTCTAGTTCTTTCTATCTCTTTCTTGAGAATTTTAACATTTTCATTGTAGATGTTCCTTCTTTGGTTAGGCTTATTTCTAGATATTTTATTTTCTTTGAGTCACTTGTGGATGGAAGTATATCCATAAACTCCTCCTCTGTGTTTTGTTGTTGGTATCTAGTAAAGCTACTGAATTGTGCAAGTTGATTCTGTATCTTACCACATTGTTAAATTTGTTTATCATTTCTACAAGTTTTGTGGTAATTTTTAGGATCTCTAATGTATAGTAATATATAATTTGTAAATATGGCTAGTTTGACTTCTTTCATTATTTGTTTACCTTTAACTTTCTTCTCTTGTCTTATTGCTCTAGCTAGTATTTCAAGCAATGTTGAAAAGGAGGGTATAGTGTATACCTCTGTTTAGAATCTGACTTCAATTGAATTGCTTCAAGCTTATCTACATTTAGTATAATGCTGCTTATGGGTTTCTTACATATAGTTTTTACTGTGTTGACATATATTCCCTCTAGCCCTATATTCTCTTAAGACTTTTATCTGACATATGTTGGATTTTGTCAAAGGCTTTTCTGCATCTCTTTTTTTTTTTACACATCTTTTTTGTTTGTTTTGTTTTTCGAGACAGGGTTTCTCTGTGTAGTCCTGGCTGTCCTGGAACTCACTCTGTAGACCAGGCTAGTCTCGAACTCAGAAATCTGCCTGTCTCTGCCTCCCAAGTGCTGGGATTAAAGGCGTGCGCCACCACCGCCCCGCGCTTTTCTGCATCTCTTGAGAAGATTTTTGTCTTTATTTATGGTGGTTTAAATTCACTGATTTGCATATGTTGATCAATTTTTGCACCTCAGGGATATATTTTCACGCTTATTAAAACATATTTACAATAAACATAACTGAGAATTTCCTAGATGCCTATTGGCAGATGTGTGGCTAAGGAAACTATAGTACATATTCACAATAGAATATTATTCAGCCACAAAAATAAATGAAATCTTATTATTTACAGCAATGTGAATAGAACTGCAAGTTATAATTCTATGTGAAATAAGACAAAAATACACAAGGGTATGCTTATATTCATTTATGGAAACTAGTAAATCAGTTTCATTTAAAACATGGAATGAAATAGTGATTTCTAGAGACTAGAAGAACAATGGGTAGGGAATATACAAGACAGTAAAACAGTAATTTGTTCTGCTTTTCCCTCTGTACTACAGTAGGGTAACCATTTGGCTAAAACAATATCTGATGCACTTCAAAAAGACTTGCAGAGTATAAAGTTCTAACACATTAAAGGACTGCGGTCTGTTAGCTTTCTGGATGTTTATGTTTATGCCTGTACATCAGTGCTGTGATTGATTTCCAAGAAACTTCTCATTGCAGTGGTCACTGATTACAGTATAGACTCATAACAAATTAAAATGTTAAGAATAAGGGTTGATGATCAGACCTAAATAAGACATCTTCATCACCCTCTGCAAGGTTTGGGAATACCATAGAAGAGGGCCCAAAAGGAATGTAAGAACCAGAGGAATGTAAGAACCAATGCCGTGGGATGTTGCCTTCTTGGCATGGCATGGTCACCACAAAGCAGCTGTGATTATTGCCACAATATTAAGACTCTGAACCATCCATCATGGGTAGGGAAGGGGCTTACTAGGCCCCACACATCCTAAGAAGATGTTGGCAGTTAATTCTTGCTGGGTAAAGGAGCGACATTTTCTTCAGTGGTGTAGCCACTGGTGAGTTAGCCATCTTCCTGTAAATAACACTTTTCATATGAGCAAACCTAATTGGATTCATTGGATCACACAATGACATGAATGTAAAAGGGAGACTGATTAAAAAGAAGTAGGAGATCAGTGGGAGTTGGAGGGAAACAAGAATTGGGGGTGAATATGATCATATATATGAAGATGCCATATGCAACCGATTATTTATAATTAAGATATATTCATAAAGACAAAAGATTATTGTTTGAAAAGGAAGAAATGCTTCACTCACTTGATTATTAGGCTATATATATATATCAATTTCCCATATCATACCCCATGAAGATCACAAATATGTCTCAATTAAGAAATATACTTTAAACATCCATCTTCTCCTGAGCCCGAGCACTGAGTGGATCACCGTCAGCAGCTCTGCACCCAACCTCACAAAACCCAGATGAAGCGGGGCTACCAGGAGCTCTAACCAGGGCAATATCTCAGGTAAGGAATCAGCAACACTCACCCCAAACAGGGAGTAACTGGGACCCACTGGGACCCAGGAATTCACTCCTGGGTGGGTGTACCAGTTCCTTCCTGTCTGGGACCGAGCACAGAGCAGATCCCAGGAGGCAGCTCTGTACCCAACCTCACATATCCCAGAGGTGGCAGGGCTCCCAGGAGTTCTAACCTGGGCAGTATCTCAGGTCAAGAGACAGCAATACTCTACCCAAACGGAGTAACCGGGACCCACAGGGACCCAGAAATTCACTCCTGGCCCAGAGCACTGGTTCCTTCCTGTTTCCTCCTGAACACTGAGCAGATCTTGGACCTCAGCTCTAAGCCCAGCAGCAACACTCATCCCAAACAGTTCTGACACAACCAAGATAATAGGAAAGACAAGGCTACAGTCAGAGACAGCTCAGGTAGCACCAAGGAGATCCAGATGGCGAAAGGCAAGCGCAAGAACACAAGTACCAGCAACACAGAGTACTTGGCTTCATCAGAAACTAGTTCTCCCACATTAGAAAGTCCTGAATTACCCATATCACCAGGAAAGCAAGAGTCAGATCTAAAATCACTTCTAATGACAATGATAGAGAACTTTAAGAAGGACATAAATAACACCCTCAAAGAAATTGAGGAGAACACACATAAACAGGTGAAAGCCCTTAAAGAGGAAACACAAAAATCCCTTAAAGAATTACAAGAGAACACAACTAAACAGGTGAAGGAATTGAACAAAACCATCCAGGACATAAAAATGGAAATAAAGACAATCAAGAAATCACAAAGGGAGACTACCAGGGATATAGAAAACCTGGGAAAGAAATCAGGAATCATAGATGCAAGTATCACCAACAGAATACAAGAGATAGAAGAGAGAATCTCAGGTGCAGAAGATACCATAGA
Source organism: Rhabdomys pumilio (assembly GCA_030674055.1). Lineage (NCBI taxonomy): Eukaryota > Metazoa > Chordata > Mammalia > Rodentia > Muridae > Rhabdomys > Rhabdomys pumilio. The sequence continues at coordinate 99,448,018 of JANHMN010000006.1, read as the reverse complement.
AAATGTTAACACAACTGTCAAAGAAAACACAAAATGCAAAAAGTTCTTAACACAAAACATCCAGGAAATTCAGGACACAATGAGAAGACCAAACCTAAGGATAATAGGTGTAGAAGAAAGTGAGGATTCCCATCTTAAAGGGCCAATAAATATCTTCAACAAAATTATAGAAGAAAACTTCCCTAACCTAAAGAATGAGATGCCCATAATCATACAAGAAGCCTACAGAACGCCAAATAGACTAGACCAGAAAAGAAATACCTCCCATCACATAATAATCAAAACACAAAATACACAAAACAAAGAAAGAATTTTAAAAGCAGTAAGGGAAAAAGGCCAAGTAACATATAAAGGCAGACCTATCAGAATTACACCAGACTTCTCACCAGAGACTATAAAAGCTAGAAGATCCTGGACAGATGCCATACAGATCCTAAGAGAATATAAATGCCAGCCCAGGCTACTATACCCAGCAAAACTCTCAATTACCATAGATGGAGAAACCAAGATATTCCATGACAAAACCAAATTTACACAATATCTTTTCAAAAACCCAGCACTACAAAGAATAATAGCAGGAAAGCACCAATACAAGGAGGGCAATTATACCTGAGAAAGAGTAAGAAAGTAAGCGTCTTCCAACAAACCCAAAAGAAGATAATCACACAAACAATGCCTCCACTGTTAACAAAAATAACAGGAAGCAACAATCTCCTCTCCTTAATATCTCTTAACATCAGTGGACTCAATTCCCCAATAAAAAGACATAGGCTAACGGGCTGGATACGCAAACAGGAAGACCAGGGAAAGCCCACACTCACATAGAAATTGAACAATTCTCTACTCAACGATAATGTGGTCAGGGAAGAAATAAGGAAAGAAATTAAAGACTTTAGAATTTAATGAAAATGAAGACACAACATACCAAAACCTATGGGACACAATGAAAGCGGTGCTAAGAGGAAAACTCATAGCTCTAAGTGCTTACAAAAAGAAACTGGAGAGGGCATACACTAGCAGTTTGACAACACACCTGAAAGCTCTAGAACAAAAAGAAGCAAATATACCCAAGAGGAGTAGACAGGAGGAAATAATTAAACTCAGGGCTGAAATGAACCAAATAGAAACAAAAAGAACTATACAAAGAATCAATGAAACCAGGAGCTGGTTCTTTGAGAAAATCAACAAGATAGATAAACCCTTAGCCAGACTAATCAGAGGGCAAGAGAGACAGTATTCAAATTAATAAAATCAGATCTGAAAAGGGGGACATAACAACAGAAACCGAGGAAATCCAAAAAATCATCAGATACTACTACAAAAGACTATACTCAACAAAATTGGAAATTCTGGATGAAATGGACAACTTTCTAGACAAATACCAGTTACCAATGTTAAATCAGGAATAGATAAAACATCTAAACAGCCACATAACCCTGAAAGAAATAGAAGCAGTCATTAAAAGTCTACCCAACAAAAAAAAAAAAAATGTCCGGGACCAGACGGTTTCAGTGCAGAATTCTATCAGAACTTCAAGGAAGACCTAATACCAATTCTTTTCAAACTATTCCACAAAATAGAAATAGAAGGAACACTACCCAATTCATTCTATGAAGCCACAATCACACTCATACCTAAACCACACAAAGACTCAACAAAGAAAGAGAACTTCAGACCAATCTCCCTAATGAATATCGATGCAAAAATATTCAATAAAATTCTCGCAAACAGAATCCAAGAACACATCAAAACAATCATCCATCATGATCAAGTAGGCTTTATCCCACGAATGCAGGGTTCGTTCAATATACGGAAGTCCATCAATGTAATTCACGATATAAACAAATTCTCAACTGAGGAAACTTGAATGGTTGAGAAGCACCTAAAGAAGTGTTCAACGTCCCTAGTCATCAGGGAAATGCAAATGAAAACAACACTGAGATTCCACCTCACACCAGTCAGAATGGCTAAGATTGAAAACACAGGTGACAATAGATGCTGGCAAGGATGTGGAGAAAGAGGAACACTCCTCCATTGTTGGTGGGATTGTAAGCTGGTACAACCACAAAGGAAATCAGTCTGGCAGTACCTCAGAAAACTGAACGTAGTATTACCTGAGGATCCAGATATACCTCTCCTGGGCTTATACCCAAAAGATGTTTCAATGTACAACAGGGACACATGCTCCACTATGTTCATAGCAGTCTTATTTGTAATGGCCAGAAGTTGGAAAGAACCCAGATGTTCTTCAACAGAGGAATGGATACAGAAAATATGGTACATTTACACAATGGAGTACTACTCAGCTATTAAAAACAGTGAGTTCATGAAATTCTTAGGCAAATAGATGGAGCTTGAGAATATCATCCTGAGTGAGGTAACCCAATCACAAAAGACCATACATGGCATGCACTCACTGATAAGTGGATATTAGCCCAAAAGCTCACAATACCTAAGACACAATGCATAGACCACATGAAACTCAAGAGGAGGAAGCAATACCAAAGTGTGGGTGCTTTGGGTTTTTTTTTTTTAGAAGGAGTAGCAAAATACTCAACCAGAGCTTCCAGGGTCTAAACTTCCAGCCTGAGAACAGAAAGGGAGGGACTCATGGCTCCACTTGTATAGGTAACTGAGGGTGGCCTTGTTAGGCAACAGTGGAAGTGGAGGACCATGGACCCTGAAAGATTGGATCCATAGTGTTAGGGAATGTGAGAGCAGGGAAGTGGGATTGGGAGAATGGTGGGAGCACACCCTCATAAAAATTGGAAGACGGGTTATGGGATAAGGGGTTTTGGGGGGAGAAAGGAAGAGGAGATAACAGTGAAAGGAAATATGTAAAATATCCAATAAAAAAAAAAAACAGACAATGGGTCTGGCAAAAAAAAAAAAAAGATAGTTTACTTATTTCAAATGATTTTCAAAGATTTCCAGGAGATCCTTATTGGCTAAGATCTTATTTTAAGCTCTTCACAAAAGAATTTATGTCTCTGTTTAATATTCTCAAGAGAGATGCAAATCCTAATTTCCCTCAACAATTAATTGACAAAAGAGGAGTAATTTTACAAAAAGTAGAAGAAGCTCTCATTAATTGATATATTATATAGATTGATTAATTGTTGGCTGTTTTATAATAGTCCTTTGATAAAAGAAATTATTAATTAAAAATTATATTTCTTTAAATAGTGTCTTCATGACTCTCTGAGAGTGAAAGGAGCATACCTTGTTTACTCTTAACTTTCTAAAACTGAAAGCTCACAGCAAAACTGCCGCTGATTGCCTCTGGCATCACTGAGACCAATAAAAACTATGCCACAACTATGTGGAAGGACCCTTTTACCCTTAAATGGGATGGCCAGGACCCAGTTCCTATATGAGGCCGAGGACTGATATGCTTGTTTGATACCACAGAAGGCACAGCTAAATGGTCGCCAAAAAGATTAATGAATTAAATAGATATCCACACAAAACCAGGCCCAATTATAAATAAGATGAATAACAATTGACATCCAGGGAAGAGAAATCTCCCTGAGAATTCTCTTCTTTTTTCCTTTCCAGGTAAAAATTAATCACCATGATGCCTGCTGTTAGGAGTTCTAATCCTTAAGCTGGCCTTCAGACTTATACTACTCAGACCTCCAATGGGGCTTTGACAAGGACATCAAACAGCTATAGACTGATATCACTAATCTGAAGAAATCCCTCGTTTCGCTGTCTGATGCGATCCCCCAAAACTGCAAAGGACTTTATTGGACTTGATTTTCTCTTTTACAATAGAAAAGACTGTATACAGCTCTAGACTGTGTACAGCCCTTAAAGAAGAATGCTGCTTTTACATAGACAAAACAGGGATGATTAAAGAGAGCATGAAAAAGGCCAAAGAAGGTCTTGAGAAAAGACAGAGAAAGAGAAAGATGAGAGCTTGTATAAGAATTGGTCTTCAACCTCTCCATGATTGTTAACTCTACTTCCTTCCATCTTGGGACCATTAATTAGGTTATTTTTGCTTATTTCCTTTGGTCCCTGGGCCTTAAATAGGCTGACTAACTTTGTGAAACAACAGATAGATAATCTGATAGCAAAATCTATTCAGATAAATTATCATAAGTTAGCTATGGAGGACCACGAGACTCTAGATGAGGATGTTACTCTATCCAGGGTGCTCCCAAGTCCCATCTCCACCCAACCTAAAAGAGGGATTTCTGCCCCTAGACCAAGCAGAGAGGGGCTACCCAGAACCCCCTCTGTCCGGGGATTTGAATTCTTGCTTAGGCTGCGAGGCTAAGCACTACAAGGGAATATAAATAAAAGTTAAAAATATGTTTCTGGGTTCCCTGAGGGACAAGCCTGACTGCATAGGGGTTGATATCAAAAGTATCCCCTCTCCAGGAAAAAGACATCGGGATGGGTATGGCCCTCATGCCTCACTGGACAACGACAGGAGGACTGGAGCCATTACAAGGTCCCCTTTAATTACTGGAAGTCAGGCCTCTATCCCTGCCTTGGCAAGATTAGAATCACCACCACCCTTCTATACTTGGAGAAGGGAGGAGATGTCAGGGGCAGCCTTGCTTATACACTGAAGACCTAAAATCAGCCATAAACCTAAAATCAGCAATAGGCCTGACATACATGCCTGCTAACACAAAGTCTTGGGTCTCTGTGGAAAAACACTGAAACAGATGGCTATAAGCTATTGTAAACAGGCAGCTTTTGTGCAAATCTACCAGCCTGAGTAGTCATAGACCTTGTAAATAGGCAGCCTTGGAAGATAGTACCAAATTAGATACGGACAAGTGAATCATAGGCAGAGTCATAGTGACCTGACCCCTGAACCTTCACCCAGCTGATACCCTGCTCTGAAATATATCTGTACTCCCCCTAAACACCTATGCTCCTGTGTCATCCCCTTATCCACATCCTGCATTTTCGTGTTTATAACTCCTGTGTTAAAAAGTAAAAATTATGATTTGATAATAATTAAAAAAAAAAGGAAAAAAAAAAAAAAGAAAGAAATAACACACAGTGTCCCCCTGGCTCTGCTGACTTAGATTCTGACAATCCATTTTCTTGTTCTCAGAAATATTTTGAATTATAAAATGTTATTGTGGTTTTTGTTAGTATGCTGGGTAAAATAATTTGTATTGATTTCATTTTAATTTTCAAAGTTTGTAGTGAATTAAAATGTCCTTCAACATAATTATAGGTCATATTTATTTTCATATTGTAAAATGCTAGTTAATCTGTTGAACATTTTAAAAAACTGGATTTCTTTTTGAGAATTTCATATATGATCACTGTATTTACATAATTTTCCCCTTTCTCTCCTTCCTCCAACTCTTCCCAACCCCCCATACTTTTCAAATACATCTTATTATTTAATTATTGTTCATATATGTATGTATATATGTATACATGTATAAGTATATATGTATATACAAATACTGATAAAGTGTTTTGAGTTAAAAAAAAAAACAAGAAATATACTTTAAGAATATGTGCTAGAAAGTTTGACATGACATGTATGTCTCATATTTCTGTCTTTACCAGGCCAGTTCTGCTCACTCTAAATGTTTTTGTCCTTACTTTATCAACCAATCATGATTAACACCATGGCTGCTGCCAAGCTAGCACGTTAAACTCTGACTCCCAGGTATTAACCATCTTTTGTCTGCTTCATCCTTCCAACCTTTTTTAGAAAATACTTGGTCCCCAGATCTTTTCAAACGTAGAAGGTTCTGCAGCTCCTTTGATGTGTTTATGGTCTCATACTGGATCAGGTCATGCACTTTTCTGAAGTCTAGGTAGTGTTGTGATCAGATTCCTGCTATTGGGATAGAGACAGTGCTGTAGTATCTAAGCAGATTCTGGGAGAATAAGCATCCTCTCCTAAGATACTTGCCACAAATGGTTCAGGTAAGGTTTTTATAAAAGTGAAGATGGGGAACTAAATTGACAAAACAACAACAACAACAACAACAACAACAACAACAACAACACACCTAACCAACGAAAAACAAAAGTAAACTAAACAAAACACCTAAAAAACCTGCTTCCTCAGTAAGGAAGTCTCCAGAGAACTAGATAGCTCAGAGCCTCCTCTCTGTCTGTCCTATAGGTCTATTCAAATCCTCCTACTCAGGGTGCCTAACTTCGCATAACATAGCCAATGCACTTAACTGGGGTAGCCACTTCTAAGCCTGTATTATCAATCTCTGGGCATAATTGTCAGCCTTGTCAGCCTTGTGGCTACAGAGCTTTGGAATGTAGTCACATAGTTTCATTCTATATTAAAGGCTTATGTCCTGGTCTGTTATGGGGTTAACAGCTGCTTTCTGATTTGATTTGAGGCCTGCTCCACAGGAGAAAAATTCATGTTTGACACTGTAAACACCATCAAAAGCTGGGAAGTTCCTAGGCCCTAGTGGGGAAACTACTGTTCTTGTTTTGCTGAATGTACATGGTGTGCTTGTCAAAGTGCTTCCTATGTAGCTATGTTTATGCCAGAGATGAATGCTGTGGTCAGCTTTGGCTAGAGAACCTTCTCTCTGAAGTGCTTGGCAGTAACGTAACATATCAAAGTTCTGAGAATAAATTACTTCTAAATTCTGAGCTATTAAAGGGACTTGTATCACTCCTTCCAAGCCTAAGGAACAGAACCAAAGGACAAGGAAGAGGAAGTGTTACATGCTGACATGACTGTTGTACACTTGAAATCACAGCAACTGTGACTGACTTGTGCACAGACTGCACAAGATTAGACTCTTCAACAGTCAACACCCTGTCATTGAAGTAGGGAGGGGGAGGGGCTCATGGGGGCTCCACTTCTCCCTGAGAACTTATAAACAATTAATGGTTATTGAGGGGAGTAGGCTGAAAGACATTTTACTGGTAAGGTGCTCATGGTCCTATAAACAACCATAATAAACTCATAGGTCACACACCCACACAAAGACTCGAAAGTAGGAGAGTTATTTAAAAACAGGAATGAAATTAATAGAAGTTAGAGGAGACTGAGGGAAGGTAATGGGGATTAAATATGACTGAAATACAATTATATGCATGTTTAATTAATGTATGCTAATTGAAACACTTCAAGAAGCTCATGACCTTAAGCTTGCTTTTTTCCTCAAAGACTCAAGAGCAGCCTGAAGTAGTTCCCTTCTGTGATCATTCACCCTTGTCAAGCGTAATTACTGTCATCATGGTCAGTGAAGGGTGATCTCACCAAAGCCATGCCTTCTCCGGCACGTACCATGACTCAGGGATCCACAGCTTAGAGTTTCAACAGCCAAGATCCCCACTGCACCCAGTGAGTGATGGTTCCTCTCAATGCCTTTAGGGAGGTCTTACCACAGTCAACAGGATGATAATACAGTCTTAGGGGTCTAGGTTGAATATCTGTTCCTGGGACTAGTCCTGGTATGTGAGAAGCCTTTCAGAAAACAAAACTGCCTGGAGCGGCAACCAGCAAAAGACATCTGGTGCAGGGACTGATTATATAGGCAATGCTGAGAGGCCATGTAAGGAGACGCTGGGGTGATTTGAAATTAAGAAAACTAGGAAACTGCTACTGTCATTTTAGTTTGTGAGTGAAGGAGCAATACACAGTGTTACCAGAGTTCAAACATGTAGTCACCTAGTAGAAGCTAGAAGCCTATCAGCCATTGTTCTGTGAGATATAGGAGTACATTTGATTATCTCAGAGGATCTGGTGTTACAGAGGAAGTAGCTATGTCATATATGTCACCAAAGCAAATACTCTGACCTTTGTCTTCTCCTATCCCCTCTCACACTCATCCTCCATCCCCCATGCAACCCAGGAAACATCTGCTAGATCTACTCACAAGTCACAAGGTAGCTTGGGGATGGTAGATGCTGAGATACAGTCCAAACTAGGGAAGGATGGGATGGAATCAAACACAGCAGGTAAATGACCAGCAAAAGAAAGGAACACATTTCTTAATACTTATTGTCTGTGGGCTGGTGAGATGGCTCAGCAGTTAAGAACACCAACTGCTCTTCCAGAGGTCATGAGTTCAAATCCTAGCAACCACATGGTGGCTCACAACCATCTGTAATGAGATCTGATGCCCTCTTATGGGTGTCTGAAGACATCTACAATGTACTTACATATAATAAATAATAAGAAAACCTTTGGACCTGAGCGAGAGGGGCCAGAACAAGAGGGAAAAGGGAAGGGGGAAAATACTGTCTGTATTTATGAAATGTATGCTAGCCATCTTTCAGAACATGAATTTTAGATCTCATCTAATATTAGTGTATTCCTGTGTAATATATATAATACACCTCTGTATTATATATATTCACAACAGATAACGTTTTATGAGTTCTGAAGTTAAAATAGCACATTTTAAAAACTAAAATTAGCTCTAAGTACTGTTTTATTCAGAGATTTAAAGCACAGCACACTTTTCTTAGTATTAGCTTACTTCTTATTAGTCATGTGTGACTATAAAGCCAAGATGATTTGTCTGCATTTAGTAGACTAGAGACAATTGTGAAAATGAGTTCCTAGACATATCCTCTCATGTTTAGGAAAGAGGCTGGAGACTCTTCCTTTGACATACCTATTTCTGCTAAAATCATGATTTCAAAATATTTAGTACTTTCACGTTTATAAATTTTCTGTCTCTGTGTGAAGGGAACCTCTTTTTAAGTGTCACATATTTGAGCCAAAAATAGTCCTGTTAAATTTTTTCTTATGCCTGTAGTCATTTGTGAAAAGTAGTTTACATACAAAACTAAGGTAAATTTGGAAAGTTTGGGTTTATGAAAAAAGGACTTTATGTTCTGAATATGTGAATTTGTAACTTTGTGGCCAGAAACTTATGCTCAGGTATGAAGCTGTGAAGGAGCCATAGGACTGGACAACTTGTACCTTTCTCCTCTGTTCTGTTAAGTAGAAACCCCATGTTACTAATTAATAGTCTGCTGGTTACTTACTGTTTGTAAGGAGCTTCTGTAAGTTTAGTGTCAGACTTAAGTTCAGTCAACCCATGTAATCAACCCTGTTTATAATTTAGGGTTTCCAGTTTCTCAGACTCAACTTCTTCCATCTTATGGATACTTCGGAACTTAATCCATAGTTGGGAGATAGGGGGAGTATTTGTGTGTTTGTTAGAATAAAATAAGGAGGGTTATATATGATCAAGGGTGAGAACTCACAAAATTAGAAAACTTATCAAAGAAACTGGGCATGGTAGTGTATGCCTGTAACCTCCATGCTCAACAGGTAGAGACACATGAGTGTTACCCATAAGTCTGGTTTAAATAGTGAGTTCTAGACCAGCTGGGTCTACCTACCAAGACTTTTCAAATGTGCTTACTCTGTATACAGAAAACCTCTCAAATATTTCTGCCCTGACACCAAACACTGCACAAAACAAAGTACTCACTATACATCTATACTAGTTTTATACCTCCTTTCAAATTCCAAGTCACAGCGTACGGGCTGAGCTACCACCTACGATCACCCTCCCATTTTCTCCATTACTTAAGGGTGTTCTTTAATTGAAATCCTACTGGGATGACTAGAAATGGCTCTTTGTCTGCCAGGATTAAGTGTTTTGAACACCTGCTGTTCAAACACCAAAGAAACTCTTCCAAGTAGATGGTGTGGTCCAACCCCAGACATACTCAGCTGTCTGTAGGAACAAATGCTGGCTCATGTGGTCACTCGGCGACTTTTGCCACATGCCGAAAACAAATGCCAAAGAAAGGAATAAGGAATCCTTTCGGAGTATGTGCCAAAGACTGGAGAGTGCCTTGAATTGTGGGTTTTAAAAGCAACCACTAGATCTTATTCAGTTTTCAGAATTATGCAACCACTGTATAGCGTTTTCAGAACAATAATATTACAACTGTTATTCTCCGGGAATTGAGTCCTACAGACCACCAGAGTCCTGTGGTTTTTGTGGTTTTTCTTTTCCTTAGAAAAGTCTTAACGAACAGAGATGAGGGTGGGTCATCAGCTCTGCTCTACTCCTCAACTCTCCTCTTTGTGACCCAGAGAGGTACCAATGGGGGAGGGGGTCTGAGAAACAAAAAGTGGAGGGGGGAGAGATAAGAATGGAGTGAGATGTACAAACATACACACACACAAACACGCACACACACAAGCACGCGCACACACAAGCATGCACGTGTACAAGCATGCATGCACATATACACACTGGCGTGTTTGCTCTAATAGAGCAAAGGAATCATAAATAGTAGAAGCAAAAGGTCTAAGAATTGGAATAAAAATGACTTGTTTCTCTTGTTGGCGGTAGGTTGTGCTCTTAGCCTGCTGTGCCCACAGCAGAGCTAGAGTATTGATATTTACTACTATTATACAGCTATAAGCTTGATTTTTTAATTTTAATTTAATTGTGTTATTGTGTGTATGTATGATGCATATACCAGGTAAATGTGGGCATGCATAACCCAGAGTGCTTTCATGTGGGGTCAGAGAACAACTTTGTGGGGTTGTTCTTCTACTTTTATGGTAGTCCCAGGGCTTGAATTCAGGTCACTGGGTGTGCTTGGCAAGTGTGTTACTAGCTGAGTGAGTCATTTTGATGGCCTTCAACATGCCTTTTTATACTAACACTTCCTTTTCTATGTTTTAAAAGCATTTTAAAATTAACTTTATTATTTAAAAATGGAAATAAAATTACACACAGACACACACACACACACACACACACACACACACAGACAAATTAACCAGATCCAACTAGATCCTTGATTTTGAATACATGTGTAGAAAGAGAGGCTGTTACTTTCCTGATGGACATTAGTACATATCTGGGTTAATAAATATGTTTTAAAACAACAGGATTACATGAAGTCTTGTAAAACATTTCATTGTGCTGTAATACTAGTCGGTTTTTGATTCATTGATATTTAAATTGATTCTAGTGTTTTTCTGTTGTGAGTGAAAATAACGTTTGTTTGCATTCTGACATCAAAATTTACCTTGCTAGTAAAGTCTGCACATGCAAACGTTAGAATCTGCTTTCTCTGTGACTGCCCTGTGAGCCAGGGTTTAAACTCCTGACAGTTGGCGTGGCCTTGAGTGCTACTACTAAGTGAGCATGCCAGGAATTTAGCTTTGCTTGAACAGGGTTAATATATAGCCTGTGGGAAGACAGCTGAGCTGGAACACAGTTAGAGGTGAGGAGGTTAGTCACATTTCCCTAAAACAGACTGCATGCCTGAGTTCAGATCAGAAGTTGGGTAGAAAAAGGAAGTGGCAAGAACGGTCTACTGAGAAGGGAGGATGCATGAGGGTAAAGGGAGCTCAGGGTCAACGGAGCCTGCCAAACATGGAAAACGGGGGTGGGGGAGAGAAGGACACAGCCGCACCCCTGGAAGTGGAGAATGGCAGCCCCAGAGGGACTGTACCTCTCTGCTTCCCAGAAAAATGGTTTGGTGTCTCATGCTTTGAGCATTGTGTGGCTAGGAATCGGAGAGCTCCTACCCTACCAGGGTATTAGGCACTTAACTCGGAGTGTTTACAGTGTGTAAGGATACAGTTGGAAAAAACTCACTTCCTGAAATGACAATATCTAATAGCCATCCTGATGCAAACTCCTGCCTTGTCTACAGTTAGTATAGCCCTGTACCCCCTCTTTCCTATTACTTTCTCAGTACTAGCCAGAACCAAATGATTCTAGGCAAGCCCCTCTGTGCTGAGCTTTGTCCACAGCCTTCAAATTTCATGAAGGAAACCAGCTGGTGTCTGTCACAGTCCAATTTCTTCATGTGCTTCAAGGATGGAGCCCTGTGGGAAGAGCTCTGGAAGGTTGAAATGATAAAAAGAAAGACAGTGTCAGCCCACAGGTAGTCTGTTGTACAAGGAGATGGACAGCAATCGGACAGATGAACCTAAGATTGTAATTCAAGATAACCAAGAAAACTATCCCAAAGAAACTGTCAGGAAGATTAAAAGCAACACAGGGATCAGTGAAGAAAATGGTTTTTACAAACGATTTAGGAAAAGTTTGTGAAGGGTGTGTGAGGTCATTACTGGTAAAAGAAATCATATAAATACATGAACGAAGGTCGGCCTGTCCCTTCCTGGTGCATACCCACCATATAAAATGTGCTGAGGTCTTCCAAGTAAATAAATCTACCTTCATGTTCAATTTCTGGTTTAAATTTGTGTCTAATGAATATGTTATGAATATCTGAAATATTTGAATATTTGCACAAGCTTACAGAACAACAACAACAACAACAACAACAACAACAACAACAAAGGCCGTGTGCTTTTGACAACTGGGTAGATTTTAATTTGGAGCAGACAAGATGGTTCATCAAATAAAGGTGCCTGCTGTCAAGTCTGATGACTGGGCTGTCCCTGGGTGCCATGTAAATAATGGAGGGAGAGAACTGATTTCAATATCTATTCCCTTCCCTGCACACACAGAAATGCAAGATGAACAAAAACAACAACAACAAAAAGATTTAGGTTAAAAATTCTACCTACTTCCTTGTTTTATGACCATAAGTGAACTATGCAACCTCTATGGGTCCCTACCTATAAAAGTGAGGGATTTGACAGTGTGCTCTCCAAAACTCTAAGGGTTAAAATAGGAAGACACTAAACACAGTTGCATGCTAGATTCTTTGCTTTTCTGTCTTTGCCCTTGCCCTTCCCGGCTGTGCGGATGCTTATTGCTTTCTAGGCAACAGCAGAGGGCAACATCACCCCGTTCTTCTACCCAAGGTTTCCTGGAAACAGTCAGGTCCTTGCAGACAGGAGTTTTAGAAACACTTGAGCAAGGAAGGGGATAGGAACTTCGTGTCACAGAAGGCAAAGAGGGCCACAAGGGGCTAACGTGGGATTAAACTGGGAGCAGCTGCGTCCTGCTGTGGGGAGCAGCTGTGTGTGTGAATCTCTCATTCTAGCAAGCTTTCTTTGCCAGCTGTGTCAGGGAGGCTTTTGGTGCTAATAGAACATAAAACCTCACTGAGAATCTTAATGGAAGTCCCTGGCCTGGGACGCCAGCTCTGAAATCTACTTGCCTTTGCTTGATGGAGCCTCACCTTGCCTGAGACCATTCTAGGTTTGCTGTGGCCTTAAAACGATCTTAAATAGCATCCTTTTATTTTCAGAATCCTTCGAGTCCCAGGATATATCTTACTGAGCATGTTTGGCTGCATGGATATCCTCTCGGGGTGTTTATCCAGCATGAACCCAGGGCTCTCATCTGCACTGGTCTCGGACTTCTCTCTGCTTCCTGGGATCAGGTCCCTGTTGACTTCTTCAGAGGAATGTGGGGACTAGAAGGCTGGGTAAGAGGGGCTGAGGCACCTGGTGCCTCTTTTCTGCAAGCAGGGTGAAGCCAATGAGGATCTCTGAGTTGCCAGCCAGCTAGCAGCCAAGTCTGGCAGTTACTAGAGAATGACTACTCTGAAGGAGCCGAGATGGAGGAGAGAGGCATAAAGTTCCTCAGGATTGCTTCTAGTCGTGAAAACACACACACACACCCACAGCCACACACACAAACTGAGGTTTTCTGAGTTTATGTGTCTGATAAATGAATGAAAGTTAAACAAAAAGTGGAGGGGGAAAAAGTGAGTTCAAACCCGAATCTACTTAGCCTCCTTCATCCCCAGTTTCTGGATCTATAGATAGTAATAAGTCCCTCGCTCTGTCCCATGCACCTTCCAGGTTACTGTGCTCCCAGGAACTGTGGTGCATGGCCACCCACAGTGCTGAGCCTGGTTTTCATTTTCAAGGAGGTTTCTAAGATCCTGGCTGTTATCTAACCTATGTTGACTGGTTCTCAGCAGGTTGAAGATTACATGAACATGTTCAAGGGGGCTAGAAAAATGGCTCAAAATTGGCTGCTCTTTTAGAGGACCTGGGTTCAGTTCCCAGTATCCACAGGATGGCTCACTCCAGAGAATCCAGTGGGATCCCATGCTCTCTTTGGCCTTCGTGGCCATTACACATACATGGTGCACATATATACATGCAAGTAAAATTAAAAATAAAACCTTTAAAGAATAAAGTTTGAGACCAAAACAAGCATTCATTCTGCAGAACCATCTGCCCAGGGCAACAAGGCGGTAGATCCCTGTATCTGAGATCACTCAGGTTGAAGACGTAGTTCTGCCTCTGGGAGTGAGCCTCTCTTGAGTGAGTGGAGGATGAAGGATTGGTTGACATTTCTTATTGCAAAGTACTTTCAACTCATCAGAATACATCTGTGACAGGCAGCAGTGTCAAATTCTAACATAATTCCATACTTTTCTGAGAAAATAAATGTCATAAATACAAGTAAGGTAAGATAGCCTGTTGACCCCTACTGTGCCTATTAACGGCTACTACTTGCACAGTTTCTAATTTCATTCATCTAATCAAGACCTGGAACTGTTTAAGTAATAGTAGCTAACATCATAAAAATTATATATAGGTCTACGTGGCTTTATTTGTTAAGTAACATTTGTTTATTTTCTTGGCAGTTCTCCAAAGTAGCTCCATTTATAAACTATTTGTAGGGGTGGCAGTGCAGGAGGAAAGACAGAACAAAATATAACGATCTATGTATCTATGTGGAAAGCAAAAATACCACAAGGAAAGCCGTTACTTAGTGTGCTACTACAGATTTAGTAAAATCTATTTTAAACAAACATTGCAGGATTACATACATTAAACAAAAAAATGGTATTGCTACAAAAGCCAAGTAAATTTATCCCCAGTGTGGGAATTAAACTGAACTTCAATAGGATTCACAATAATGAGCGCTGTCGTGTTTTGTCAGAATGAACTGCCAGCCTTGACTCCCTACAGAAGAGCACAATGCGCTATTATTGGACTCACCCTCGCTTTCTCTTTGAAACATCTGAAAACTTTCATACACAACTGCTATCATTTAGCACACTGGGACATTCTTCTGTTAATAGGACTAAAGCATGAAAACCTCTTGCTTCAAGCAATAAATGTAATTTGATACATAAATAGACTTAAGGATAGAAATCAGATGGTCATCTCAACAGAGGCTTTTGACAAAGTTCAGCATCTTTTCAAAATAAAAGCTGCAGGGGAAAAAACAGGAACATATCTCAACTAAGACAAGTTATGCACGACACATCATAGCCAACGTTATCTTAAACAACTTGCTGTGGGGAGGTAATGAAAGAATGTCCTCTTAGATCAGGAATCATACAAGGCTTCTTGCTCTCACTGAATATAATGCTTAAAAGTGCAGCTAGGGCATAAGAGGAAAGATATGGGGCAAGGGGAGAAGTCACAGAACTCACGTTTCCAGGCAACATGATCTTGTGCTTGCAACATTCTAAGGATTTCACCAGAAAACTCTCAAACCTGATACACATGTTCAGAAAAGTAGCAGAATACAAAGTCAATATACAAAATTCAGAAGCTTTTCTATATACCAATAATAAACTTGCTGAGAAAGTACACATGTTTGTCACACACACACATATGCACACCACACATTGCATATCACACACTATACATATCACACACACACATGCATACCACACACATACATGCATATGCATATCACACACATTCATACACACATGCACATCTCACACACATGCATATCACACACTATGCATATCACACACACATGCACACACACATGCACATCCCACACAGATGCATGTCATACACATGTATATCACACATTATGCACATGACATACACATGCACACCACACACACATGCACATGCATATCACACATATGCACATATGCACATCACACACACACAGATAATAAGCTTAAAGATGAAAGGTCTGCTTGAGCTAAAGAGATGGTTCATTACTTCAGAGCACTCATTGCTCTTTGACAGGACTGGCACTTGGTTCTCAGCACCCACCTTTTGTAGTTCACAAACACTTGTAACTACAGACTTCCTTGGGCATCCCTGGGTCAGCACTAACATGAATGTTGGTTTACGTCAAATTGCTTTCTTTGGGCACAGAGTGTCTGTAACAGCTACTCACTGTTTGGTGCTAGGAACACCTAATATTTTATTTTTAGTAAATATTTTATTAGAATAGAAATCATCAACCTTACGGTAAATGTGGAGATAACACGCAAATATTCAGTGAGTCACCCAGCCCAAGAGCAGAAGAGCAGAAGAGCATCTGCATCCCATCAGCTCAACTTGCAACCCCCCACAGCACTGACTGCTGTGTTCTTCACTAGGCACCAATCTTCAGCAGTATGTGTGTTTCCCAGCTTCCTCTACATAGCATCAAATATCATGCATTTTTTCCCTCTATTTTGGCTCCTTCCACTGATGATACATCTGTGAAATTCAGCCACGCTGCGTGACAAAGGGGCTTCTCTCCTAAAGATCCCATAATTAATTAAATCAGTCCACTGTGTTTCTACTATTGTTTTCCAGCTTTGGGTCATCATGAAGATGTGTGTGTGTGTGTGTGTGTGTGTGTGTGTGTGTGTACACTTGTGTATGTGTATGTGTGTTTTAAGTCTAGGAATGCCGTTGGTGACACATAGGGTAGTTGTGAGTCCAGGTTTAATAGACACTACAAACTGCACACTCTTTCTAGATTGCTGAGCTCCGCTCTGTCCACTTGTACACCTCACCTGTCCTTTTCCATGCTTCCTTTCTAGAGGCCTGCCAGTGGCAGTCATCTTTTTTTTAATTCTTTCTCTCCTTTTTTAAAGATTTATTTTTAAAATCATACACCTCAGTGTGTATCTGTCAGAAGGAATGTGCATATGAGTAGGCGTGCCTTCAGCAGGAAGGCATCATATGCCCTGGAGCTGAAGTTTCAGCAGATGGCTGCTGCTCACGGTCAGCCCTGGGGACTGAACTTACATCCTCTGCAGGAGCAGTACTGGCTTTTAAGTGCTGAGTCATCTTCCCAGCCCCTCAGGCATCTTTCGGGCTCTGGGACTTTGGCTTAAATAGCTGAGTAAGTGAGGGCAGCAGTCTGAAATACTTCTGCCCTCTTTTCTTTTCTAGAGTTGGGCTTTGCTTGTTTTATTCTCCCTGAAGCTCATGAGGGAAGGCACAAGGCACAGTGAACAGGGTGGTGATGTGGGTCTGTAGGCTGTTGATCTTTTACCAGTAGGGTGTGCGCTCTGACACTGGGCTCATTGATCTGACCAGTTTCTGATGTATTCATATGACCATTCCCTCCTACAGGTATACATTGAGACATATAATTTAAAAAATAAAGTCTAAAAATAAATAAAAAAATAAGGAAGGAAGGAAGGAAGGAAGGAAGGAAGGAAGGAAGGAAGGAAGGAAGAAAGAAAGAACAAAAAAGAAAGAAACGAGCTGTCTTAGAAGAGACAGTGTGGGTCATGTGAGGCTGGGTAGGGAATGTCTCTTTCCAGATAAGTACAGAAGACAGACATGGCTCATACTCATAAATTCAGGATTGGGACTATGGATTAGTCAGGATTTGGAGATGGCTGTTGTAGTATTGGGGCTAAGAGGCAAGCCCCATGTCAAGAGAATATGGAAAAGGAGCACTAGATAGAAGGTATGTCTTAGTTCTTCAGAGACCATCAAAGCAAGGAAAGCTACTTGCAATAAATTCCCCATCAATAAGCATGTCAGGACACTGGCTTCCCACAGCATGCCCAGTGTGGTGTCTACTATGGCTACAAGAGAAACAAAATACTAGCATTGTCTAGGATTTCTCATAACCAGACTTTTTTATTCTGGAAGGAGTAAATCTACAGAGAAGTGGGTGCGGTGTGAAAGACAGTCATCTACACTTCTCTAAGCTGCAGATCTAGTTTCATGAGATGGGGGCCTTGAGCAAGTAAATCATTGAAGTCTTGAAATAAAGAGAATCGAGTACTGAGCAAAACCATTCTGTTTTAATAGCTTGAAAGGACAGCATATTATGGCCTAGGATTAAGATCTCATGAAGGGTCCTGCAACCCAGTAAAAAGAAAGATCCACAGAGCATACTCAAAAACACTTACTGGAAAAATCAAACGGTTGTGTTTATACTCAAGTCATTGAGACTGCTCAGTCAAGTTGATTACACAATCTGACACAAACTTCCTTGATTAATGTTATTCTGCACCAGGAGGACAGAGCTCACATCTGTTGTGCTCAACATAGGGCCCTAGACATAGTGCATACATGCTGGCTGAGAGTTCTCATCTCATAGCATGAGTGATATATTTTTCTTGTAGAGTTTTGTGCCCTATTGGAAAAATTGCACGCACTCCTAGTAATAGTTAAACTCTTTCTGAAGACAGTCCTTTGCAGAATTATATTATTATAATATTCAATTTGTAAAATATTTGGAACAAAATTTGATTTTCTAAAGTTTAAGAAATCACTGAGGCAAAAGATATTATGTCCACTTTTTTTTTAATTAGTGATTGGTGTTAGTCCACTTATGGTTTATGTAAGGTAAGAGAAAGCAGAGAAAATATGGTTAGTATATTAAACAA
The DNA here is from genome assembly GCA_030674055.1 of Rhabdomys pumilio. Lineage (NCBI taxonomy): Eukaryota > Metazoa > Chordata > Mammalia > Rodentia > Muridae > Rhabdomys > Rhabdomys pumilio. The sequence goes on along the minus strand of JANHMN010000006.1, from coordinate 99,429,574 downwards.
TTTATTTTTGCATTTTGAGGGATTCTTTACAAATTGTTCTCTTTGTAATTAGGAGCTAATTAACTAATTAAGAATTGACTATTAGGCCTTTAATTTAGCCACCAATACCAGGCACTCTGTACCTGGGAGCCTACTTAACAGTCAGTCTGAGAATCAATGAAGCAATCCTCACTCTCCTTCCTGTCCTCCATAACAAAGTCCTCAGTCTTACCACCTGTAGGGTCTGTCCTCTGTCTCTGACTCAACTCCTGGGAAATCTGCAGCTCCTCCAGGCAGACATAGATTTCCTTCTTCCTGTGTACACTCTTAGCCCATCTGCCTTCTAGCCCAACCCCATTTCTTCTATCAGCCTCACATACCTAGAAAGATGTCATACACCAGGAACTGCAGTGGCCTCACCTGGCCAAGACTCAGAAACACTCCCTATCAGGAGACCCACAAGCACTATAGTCTCCTAAGATCCAAAAAGGGCAACAGAAGCCATGGAATGGGATGGAACACCCACTCAACGCAGACAAGACCAGATATCAGCACATACAATTATAATCATCCCAAACACAGATGGCTAGACACCACAATATAAACAAAATAACAGCCAGGACAACATGCCTTCACCAGAACTCAGCAACCCTACCATAGTACACCCTGAGAAATGCAACATAGCTGAAGCATAAGATAAGAATGTCAAAATAGCTATTACAAATATGTTTATGGAAATAGAGAAGATATAAATAAATCTATTAGTGAATACTTTGAAAACACAAAAAGACAGTGAAATGGAATGAAGAAACCTGTTCGACACATGAAAGTGAAAAAGCAAACCCAAACTGGAGCAAAATTGAAAATGAAAAATTTAAAAGTCAAACAAAAACACGAGAAGTAAAGCTCACTGACAGAATACAAGAGATGGAATAGCAAATATCAGGCAATGGAGACAAGATAGAAGAAATGGGTATCTCAGTCAAAGAAAATGTTAAATATAACAACAACAACAACAACAACAACAACAACACCTCCAGGCACAAACATCCAAGAAATCTAGTATACTATGACAAAACAACAACAACACCCCCAAAACATCAAAAGAAATCTGTTAATAGTAGAAATCGAGAAAAGGAAGAAACCCAGGTCAAAGACACAGAAAATATTCCTAACCAAGTCATAGAAGAAAATTTCCTTACTTAAAGAAGGAAGTGCCTATCAAGGTACAAGAAACACACAGCATAACAAATAGTCTGGACCAGAAAAGAAATTCCCCATAACACATAATTAAAACACTGAGTATATAGAACAACAACAACAACAACAACAACAACAACAACAACAACAAAATATTAAAATCTGCAAGGGAAAAAGACCAAGTAACATATAAAGGGAGACCCATTAGAATAATAACTGGCTTCTCAGTGGACACTCTAAAAGCCAGAAGGGCTTGGACAGATGTTCTATAACTCTAAATGACCACATACGCTGTCCCAAACTACTCAGCAAAAATTTCAATCACGGTACATGGAGAAAGAAAAACATTCCACAGTAAAAACAAATTTAAGCATTAGAACTTCAAGTGTAGACCTACAAATCTAGGTCTATAGAAGGCACTAGAAAGAAAACTTCAATTTTAAGAAGTTAGCAACAACCAAGAAAGAGTAAAGACTATAGAATTACAGATTGGCAAATAGGAGAGGGGGAAAGAAAACACACAAGAACATCACTGCTCCTTGATAACTTTCAACACCAGTAATCTCAATCCCTCAATAAAAAGACATAGACTAACAGAATGGATACAAAGCAAGATCCATCCTGCTGCATTCAAGAAACACACCTTAACATCAAGGATAGATAGCATCTCAGGGCAAGAGGATAGAAAAGACATTCCAAGCAAATGGATTCAAGAATCAAGCTGGTGTCGCCATTTTAATATGTGACAAATAGATTTCAAACCAAAACTAAGTAGAAGAGATAGGGAAGGGCACTGTTACGCCTCAGACCTCACAGTCTCATACTGATACCTGCCCTCTTCCCAGTACTCCTCACCTTTATAAACATAGGTGCAAACGTGTGCAGTAAAATACTTACAAACCAAATCTGAGAACACATAAATAGATCATCCACCACGATCATGTTTGCTTCAGCCCAGAGATGCAGGGATGGTTCAACATACAGAAATTAATAGATATACTCTACCATATAAACAAACTGAAAGACAAAAACCACATGATTATCTCATTAGATGCAGAAAAGGCCCTTTTCAAAATTCAGCAGCCTTCATGATAAAAGTACTGGAAAGATCAGTGATACCAGGACGTACATAAACATAATAATGGCAATTTACAGCAAGCCTGTAGCCAATATTAACCTAAACAGAGGGAAACTCAAAGCATTTTCACTAAAGTTAGGCACAAGACAAGGTTTCTCCTCTCTCCATACCTATGCAAAATAGTACTTAGCTAAGACAATAACACAACTGAAGGAGATCAATGGGACAAAAATAAGAAAGGAATAGGTCAAAGTATCCATATGATATGAATGAATACATAAATGATCCTAAAAATACCACTGGGACATTCTTACAGCTGATAAACACTTTCAGCAAAGTAGCAGGATACAAAGTTAACGCACAAAAAATCAATTGCCTTCCTATATACAAATGACAAACTGGGAAAGATTATCGTTTACAATAGCCTCAAAAAAAAAAAATACCCTGGAGTAACTCTAACCAAACAAGTGAAAGACTTATATAATAAAAAAGTTAATACATTGAAGAAATAAATTTAAGAAGCTATTAGAAGGTGGAAAGATTTTCCATGCTTATGGGTTAGTAGGATTAATGTAGTGAAATTGTAGTCAACAGATTCAGTGCAATCCATATAAAAATCCCAACATGATTCTTCGAAGAAATTGAAAGGACAACTTCAGCTTCATATGGAAACATAAGTCCCAGAGTAACTAAATGATAAAAGAACTGGTGGACACATAACCGTCTCCAATCTAAATGTATATTGCAGAGCTATAGTAATAAAAACAGGATGAACAGAATGGTATTGCATAAAGCAGACACACTGATCAGTAGAATAGAACTGAAGACCCAAACACGGTCCACACACATGTAAGCAGATAAAGAAGCCAGCAACACATACTGAAAAACAGACAGCATCTTTAACTAGCGGTGCTGGTCAAACTGGATGGCTATGTATGTGAGAATCCAAATAGATCTATCCTTATCACCTTGCACAAAACTCAACTCTAAATGTATCAGAGACATCAACTTAAGGCCAGACATCCTGAATATGACAGAAGAGAAAGATAGGGAATAGTCTTGACTTCATTGGCACAGGAGAGGACTTCTTTAATGGGGCACTGATAGCACAGGCGCCATGACCAACAATTAATAAATGCGACCTTATGAAGCCGAAAAGCTTCTGTATGGTGGAAGACATCATTTCAGCAACTTGGCAGTGTATCAAATTGAAGAATATCTTAACCAATTACACATCTGACAGAAGGTTAACATCTAGAATATATAAAGAACTAAAAATATCTAAACATCAATAACAAAACTAAACAATAGGGTACATGACTAAGAGAGTTCTCAAAAGAGGAAACACTAATGGTTAGGAAACTCTTAAAGAAATATCTAACATCCTTAGTCATCAGGGCAATGACAATCAAAACTACTCTGAGGTCTCATCTTACACAGCCGAAAATGGCCGAGATCAATGAAACAAGTGACTGCTCATGCTGTCAAGGATGTATAGAGAGGGGAACACTCATCCATTGCTGGTAGAAATACAAACTTTGCAGCTACTATGGAATGAGGAGGATCTCCCTAGGGAGGAGAAGTAGAATAGATAGTTATGGATGGATATGTATGATTGGTGGGGGTGGGCTGGAGTTGGAAAATCAAACAGGAAGATGGAGGAAGAGGAAGATAAGGAAGGGAATGCAGAAAGGGATGCATGGGCACACACACACACACATACACACACACACACACACACACACACACACACACACACACACACACGAAAGACCTTCTGGATGCAATGCATATGAACTCACATATCACACATATGAAATCACATATCACACATATGAGCTGACGAGTTACACATATTAACCCACAGAGACCATAGCAGCATGCACAGGTCTCAGTTCTGAGAAGGGAAGTGAACACAAGCCCTCATTCTTAAACCAGAAGCTATCTCCAACAGACAACTACCTGCAAAGGAAAAATTAGCTTTCTCCAAAGGAGTTTCACTATGTATACAGACCATGCTTAAGGGCAGGCCTCATGTCTAACAGTAGGTGGCCAACACAAAACAAACTCAGTGGTATTTTAAAAATATTTTTGTCTAACAATGCTTTGGGTTTCTTTTTCTTCCTTCTCTTTCTCTTTTCCTCTTTCTCCTCCTTTTCTTTCTCCTCTTCCTTTTTCTCTTCCTCCTCCTCCTTCTCCTCTTTCTCCTCCTCCTCCTTCTTCCAGATCTTTTGTGATTTCTGATTTTGTTTCTATGGTTTTCTTTGTGTGCACGTCTCAGTGTTTGTATTCCTGAGCTTTTTTTGTCTCATTTTCTTCTGCTTGTTTATGTTGTCCTACTCTGGCTTCTTTGCTTTTATTTTACCTAATTTAATTTAATAATTATTATTTTTAGTGCCCATTTGAATCCTAATGAAAGAGAGAAAGAAAGGGTTTGGATCTGGGAGAAAGTGGGGAGGAGCTGGGATGCACTGGGGGAGAGGAGACTGTGATGAGATTATATTGTATGAAAAAAATTTCTTTTCTTTTTTTTTAAATTTTTTATTGGGTATTATATTTACATTTCAGATTTTATCCCCTTACCCCACTTCCTCCCACCACCCAGAAACCTCCTATCCCATCCCCCTCTTCATGCTTCTATGAGGCTGTGCCCCCACCTACCCTCCGCCCCCACTAACCCCCTCCTCACCCTCATATTCCTCCCCCCACTCTGTGTTTGTTTTTCATGGGACCAAGAATCTCCTCTCCCACCTATGCCCAACAAGGCCATCCTCCCCTACATATACAGCTGAAGTCACAGGTCCCTCCCTATGTGCTCCCAGAGTGGTGGTTTAGACCCTGGGGAGCTCTGGTTGGTTGGTATTGTTGCTTTCCTCATGGGGTCACAGACCCTTTCTGCTCCTTCAGTTTTCTCTCTAACTTCTCCGTTGGGAGACCCTTGATCATATCAGTGGTTAACTGTGAGCATCGTCTTCTCAATGTGTCAGTCTCTGACAGACCTCTAAGGAGACAGCTATATCATGTTCTTGACAGCATGTACTTCCAGCCATCCACATCAGTGTCTAGCTTAGGTGACTGTACAGGGGATGGAGTGGAATGGTCTCCAGATGGCCCCTCCTTTAGTTTCTGTCCCATGTTTTGTTTCCATATTTGCTCCCTTGAGTATTTTTGTTACTCGTTCTAAGTAGAACTGAGGCATCCTCACTTGGTCTTCCTTCTTCATGAGCTTCATGTGGTCTGTGAGTTGAGTCTTCACTATTCCAAGCTTTTGGGCTGACATCCGCTTATCAGTGAGTAAATACCATGTGTGTTCTTTTGTGATTGGGTTAACTCACTCAGGATGATAATTTCTAGTTCCATCCATTTACCTAAAAATTTCTCAAATTCTGTATTTTTAATAGCTGAGTAATACTCCATTGTGTAAATGTACCACATTTTTGTATCCATTCCTCTGTTGAGGGACATCTTGGTTCTTTCCAGCTTCTGGCTATTATAAGTAAGGCTGCTATGAACATAGTGGAGCATATGTCCTTATTATATATGTTGGAGCATCTTCTGGGTAAATGCCAGGAGTGGTATAGCTGGATCCTCAGGTAATGCTATGTCCAGTTTTCTGAGGAACCACCAGACTGATTTCCAGAGTGGTTGTACCAGCTTGCAATCCCATCAACAATGGAGGAGTGTTCCTCTTTCTCTGCATCCTCACCAGCATCTACTATCACCTGAGTTTTTGATCTTAGCCATTCTGACTGGTGTGAGGTGGTATCTCAGGGTTGTTTTGATTTGCATTTCTCTGATGACTAAGAATGTTGAGCATTTCTTAAGGTGCTTCTCAGCCATTCGAGTTTCCTCTGTTGAGAATTCTTTGTTTAGCTCTGTTCCCCATTTTTTAACAGGGCTATATGGTTGTCTGGAGTATAATTTCTTGAGTTCTTTGTATATCTTGGATATTAGCCCTCTATCGGATGTAGGATTGGTTAAGATCTTTTCCCAATCTGTTGGTTGCCATTTTGTCTTATTGACAGTGTCCTTTGCCTTACAGAAGCTTTGCAACTTTGTGAGGTCCCATTTGTCAATTCTTGATTTTAGAGCATAAGCCATTGGTGTTCTGTTCAGGAACTTTCCCCCTGTACCTAGGTATTCGAGGGTCTTCCCCACCTTCTCTTCTGTTAGTTTCAGTGTATCTGGTTTTAAGTGAAGGTCTTTTATCCACTTAGATTTGAGCTTTGTACAAGGAGATAAGAATGGATTGATTTGCATCCTTCTACATGCTGACCTCCAGTTGAACCAGCACCATTTGCTGAAAATACTGTCCTTTTTCCACTGCATGGTTTTAGTTCCTTTGCCAAAGATCAAGTGACCATAGGTATGTGGGCTTATTTCTGGGTCTTCAATTCTATTCCATTGATCTTCCTGCCTGTATTTGTACCAATACCATGCAGTTTTTATTACTATTGCCCTGTAGTACAGTTTGAGGTCAGGGATGGTGATTCCCCCCAAAGTTCTTTTGTTGTTGAGAATAGTTCTCTCTATCCTGGGTTTTTTGTTGTTGAAAATAAATTTGCAAATTGCTCTTTCTATCTCTATGAAGAATTGATTTGGAATTTTGATGGGAATTGCATTGAATCTATAGATTGCTTTTGGCAAGATGACCATTTTTACTAAATTAATCCTGCCAATCCAGGAGCATGGGAGATCTTTCCATCTTCTGAGGTCTTCTTCTATTTCTGTCTTCAGAGACTTGAAGTTCTTGTCATACAGATCTTTCACTTGCTTGGTTAGGTTCACTCCAAGATATTTTATATTATTTGTGACTATTGTGAAAGGTGTCATTTCCCTAATTTCTTTCTCAGTCTGATTATCTTTTGAGTATAGGAAGGCTATTGATTTGTTTGAGTTGATTTTATATCCAGCCACTTCGCTGAAGTTGTTTATCAGATTTAGGTGTTCTATGGTAAAAATTTTAGGGTCACTTAAGTATACTATCATATCATCTGCAAATAGTGAAATTTTGACTTCTTCCTTTCCTATTTGTATCCCTTTGACTTCCTTTTGTTGTCTAATTGCTCTAGTTAGGACTTCCAGTACTATATTGAATAGGTAGGGTGGGAGTGTGCAGCCTTGTCTAGTCCCTGATCTTAGTGGGATTGCTTCAAGTTTCTCTCCATTTAGTTTGATGTTGGCTACTGGCTTGCTGTATATTGCTTTTACTATGTTTAGATATGGACCTTGAATTCCCGATCTTTCCAAGACTTTTACCATGAAGGGATGTTGAATTTTGTCAAATGCTTTCTCAGCATCTAGTGCGATGATCATGTGGTTTTTTTCTTTGAGTTTGTTTATGTAGTGGATTACACTGATGGATTTCCGAATATTGAACCATCTCTGCATTCCTGGGATAAAGCCTACTTGATCATGATGGATGATTGCTTTGATGTGTTCTTCGATTTGGTTTGCGAGAATTTTATTGAGTATTTTTGCATCAATATTCATAAGAGAGATTGGTCTGTAGTTCTCTTTCTTTGTTGGGTCTTTGTGAGGCTTAGGTATGAGAGTAATTGTAGCTTCATAGAACGAATTGGGTATTGTTCCTTCTGTTTCTATTCTGTGGAATAGTTTGAAGAGGATTGGTATTAGGTCTTCCTTGAAGTTCTGATAGAATTCTGCAATAAAACCATCTGGCCCCGGACTTTTTTTGGTAGGGAGATTTTTAATGACTGCTTCTATTTCTTTAGGGGTTATGGGACTGTTTAGATGGTTTATATGCTCCTCATTTAACTTTGGTACCTGATATCTATCTAGAAAATTGTCCCTTTCATCCAGATTTTCCAATTTTGTTGAGTATAGGCCTTTGTAGTAGGATCTGACGATTTTTTTTTTAATTTCCTCTGTTTCTGTTGTTATGTCTCCCTTTTCAGTTCTGATTTTATTAATTTGAGTGTCTCTGAGCACTTTGGTTAGTCTGGCTAAGGGTTTGTCTATCTTGTTAATTTTCTCAAAGAACAAGCTCCTGGTTTTGTTGATATTTTGTATAGTTCTTTCTGTTTCAAGTTGGTTGATTTCAGCCCTGATTTTGATTATTTCCTGCCGTCTACTCCTCTTGGGTATATTAGCTTCTTTTTGTTCTAACCCTTTCAGGTGTGCTGTCAAGTTGTTAATGTATACTCTCTCCAGTTTTTTTTTTTCCACTTAGAGCTATAAGTTTTCCTCCTAGTACTGCTTTCATGGAGTACCACAAGTTTTGGTATGATGTGCTCTCCTTTTTATTAAATTCTAAAAGGTCTTTAATTTCTTTCTTTATTTCTTCCTTGACCAAGTTATCATTGAGTAGAGCATTGTTCAGTTTCCACATGTATGTGGGCTTTCCGTTGTTTTTGTCCATATCAAAGATGAGTCTTAGTCCATGGTGATCTGATAGGGTACAAGGGATTATTTCAATCTTTTTGTATCTGTTGAGGCCTGTTTTGTGACCAATTATATGGTCTATTTTGGAGAAGGTACCATGAGGTGCTGAGAAAAAGGTAAATTCTTTTGTTTTAGGATGAAATGTTCTATAGATGTCAGTTAAGTCCAATTGGTTCATAACTTCTGTTATTTTCATTGTGTCTCGGTTTAGTTTCTGTTTCCATAATCTGTCAATAGCTGAGAGTTAGATGTTAAAATATCCCACTATTATTGTGTGAGTTGCAATGTATGCTTTACACTTTTAGTAAAGTTTCTTTTATGTATGTGGGTGCCTTTGCATTTGGGGCATAGATGTTCAGAACTGCGAGTTCCTCTTGGTACATTTTTCCTTTGATGAATATGAAGTGTCCTTCTTTATCTTTTTTGATTACTTTTGGTTGAAAAACGATTGTATTTGATATTAGAATCGCTACTCCAGCTTGTTTCTTGTGATCATTTGCTGGGAAGATTGTTTTCTATCCTTTCACTCTGAGGTAGTGTCTGTCTTTTTCACAAAGGTGCATTTCCTGTATGCAGCAAAATGTTGGGTCCTGTTTATGTATCCAGTCTGATAGTCTATGTCTTTTTATTGGAGAATTGAGTCCATTGATATTAAAAGATATTAAGGAAAAACGAATGTTGTTTCCTGTTATTTTTGTTATTGGCAGTGGAGTTATGTTTGTATAGCTACCTTCTTTTAGGGTTGTTGGAAGAGTACTTTATTGCTTTTCTAGGTTGCAGTTTCCCTCCTTGTGTTGGAGTTTTCCACCAATTATCCTTTGAAGTGCTGGATTTGTGGTAAGATATTGTGTAAATTTGGTTTTGTCTTGGAATATATTGGTTTCTCCATCAATATTGATTGAAAATTTTGCTAGGTATAGTAGTCTGGGCTGGCATTTGTGTTCTCTTAGGGTCTGTATGATATTAGTCCAGGATCTTCTTGCTTTTACAGTCTCTGGTAAGAAGTCTGGTGTAACTCTTATAGATCTGCCTTTATATGTTACTTTACCTTTTTCCCTTACTGCTTTTAGTATTTTTTCTTTGTTTTGTACATTTGATGTACATCTTGGTCATGACTAACTGAATGCCTGTTAGTTTTCTCTACTGTAAAGTCCCTTTCTCCCCTTCATCCGAAGCTCTTTGGAAGTAACCTCAGTTCACCTGCTTTTTAAAGTCAACTCAAATTGCTCGGAAGATCCACTTTCATTGTAGTCTGGCATAGTTTTCTTTACCAGTGTCACACACAGACATGTGTATATGACTGAATGTTCACACACAAACTCGGTCTCTCATTGCTACCAACATGGTCTACACTGAGACTGCAAAGGGACCCTGACTACTTGCCCACACTTTGGATGAAGGGGGGACAGGGGTTTTACAGTAGAGAAATCTAACAGGCACTCAGGTGTCATGGCTGAGATGTACAGAGACAACTCGTGTGTGTAGCTGTTTGTTCTTTATGTCTGTGATGTCATCACAGATTTCTCCACAGCGAGGTTCCTTTCTCTCTCTTTCCATCTTGTATGTTTTGGAAGTAAGCTAGGCTCACCTACAAATTCAAAAGCTAAGCTCCTATCCACAAGTCCTTCTCCCTATACCCCAGACTTATCATGGGTTGTAAATTGAAATAGTATTCTCCCTACCTCTCTGAACCTCATTCAGTATTCAAAGATGATACTCAGATAAAAGCAAGAGATGCAACATGCTACTAGCACTTTCTTTGACAAAGTGGAGTTAAATGATAGAGAAATTTAACTCCCTCATTCTCCATCTTTGTGGAAGCCTTAGGGGACTTGAAGTTACCAGGACCCTAAGCTTGCCCCCTGAAATAAGTTGGATTTTTTTTGCCTCTAGAAATGTCAATAGTTTGGCTTCTGATTCTATTTCAACTTGGAAGCTGGAGTTAGCTTTCTGTGGATTCCAGAAGGAGAGTAAAACAGTTTCTTTTCCACTCTACCTTTTGAAAGAAGGCATGCATTTATACCCATTTGTTCTCTTGTTTTTATTGCTAATAACCGTACAGTATTTGAAAACACTATTAAACACAGCAGATATAATTACATTGTATATCAGCAGTCTTTCCTTGTCTCTGATTATTTTCATCCCAAACTCTAAGCTACCCAACACAGGCATGCTATTTCATAGCCCCACTTCCCAAAGTTCAATTCAGTAGAGACTAATTTATTTTAGAAATGTAGTCTATAGGAGAGTTTACAACAGCTCTTCACTACCTAGCTCTATATAACTAGCCACAGGGCTAATGGAAGTCTATTGAGGATTTGTTGCAGGAAAAAAAAATGTAAGAGTACATAGCAGTCACATTAAAAAAAAAAAAAAAGGAGCCTGCAAAATGACTCAGGGTGTGAATATGCCTCCTGCCACCCTGTTCACCCAACAACACCCTTAAAATATTTAAACTCTTTTACCTGATCTAGAACAACTAAAAAAATTTCATGGACAAAAATCTAGTCATCACTTGTTTTTGCCATTAAATCTTTATTGAAACATAGCTGCGCCCATTCATTTATATTCTCTGTGCAATTTCATCTGTTCATGCTGCAAGTACTGCTTAATATTTCATGGAGAACACACGGAGCCAGAGGCTACAGTCACCAGCTATCTCTATTCAAATTGGTAGCGCCTGGGTTAGTGAAGGTCCTGCTGTCTACTTATGAAGGATTTCAAATCTAAGTCCCCAACCATTAGCTCATCACCTGCTTCTTAGGAGAAGAGCCATTAGGCACCAAGAATTCTTGGAGAATTAGTGGGTCACTTCAGCATTGGGGAGGGATGTCCTTGTATCTGATCTTAGTGTGAAGCTGTGTGAGGGGAATTAGAGAATAGTCACGTTAAGAGTTTGACATGTGCTCCTTCACATATGGATGATACAGCTACCCGAGTTGTTCCTGGGGGACACCAAGTCTCATTAGAGGGTCGCTGGTTAGGATAAGCACTGGTAAGGAGCATTACCAGTGTCCAGTGACACGGACCTGATGTAGCAACTGCTCTTCTGTCTCATCTCTTGCTGGATTTCCCCTCTTACATCATTTTTTTTTTTTTTACAGTTTTATTGATATAGAACTCACACTGCATAAAATTCACCCTCTGAAAGTTTACAAGGTTCAGAAGAACTCAGTGTACTCACAGCTGTGGATCCACCACCATGATGCACTTGGAGAACATGTTCATCTCTCCCTAAAATGACCCCGTGTCCATTAGTCAGTCCCATCCCCCTTCAGTTGCCTCTCCTCTTGTGTTCTGTCTCTGTGTTTACCTATTCCGAGCAGTTCACAGAAATGGAATTATATAATGCACTGCTTTTGTTTGGCCTGGCTTCTTTACCTTAGCATAATGCTTTATGTGTTTATGCATGTTATAGCACAGATAAGTGCCTGGTTACTTTTATGATGAAATAACAAAACGTTTCATTGCTATGTGGACATAATCCAGTTGAGGTAGGTGCTCTTGGAACACGTGTTCCAAGTTTTGTTTTGAACATCTATTTTCAGTTATCTTTGGAGTCTACCTGAGTGGACAACTGCGGAGTCAACGTAACAGTCAAATATCACTCAGGATTCTTCCTTTTAGAGATACCACATTGTTCCAGAGTTGTGTACTGTTGTTATACCTGCCTGCCAGCCATGCACATGTAGTCTCTGAGACTATAGTTGCTTCGTGCCTTTGTCAACACTTGTTATTTTGTCTGTCTTTATTTATGCACATATAATGTATCCATCCTAGTGGTTGGCTGTACCTGGCTGTACCTTTGACTGGCTTTGCCCTTTAAATGTCAGAGATGAACATCTGTCCCTGTACTTACTCTCCAGTTGTAGATCTCTGGTTCTAGAAGTAGTTATACAAACCCTGTGTTCAATTTAATCCAATTATTTGAAGATTATCATATGGGCTGATTAGGAATGATAAGGTCAGAGAGAGCCGAGCAGAATTCTGGCACCGAGAACCACGCCCTGTGTGCTCATCAGGCAATAACACTGGCTACAAGATTGTAGCCAGGTCTTCTAAAAAGCTCAAAAAAGTACTAAAGCAGAAAATAGCCAGAACTTGAGCAGATCACACAGGGATTTAATGGTAGCAGTATCATGGCACTTGAATTTTCTACTTTCCTCTCTCACTTTCCCTAAGTGACTAGTTAACCGGCTAAAGAAGAAGATAGAGGGAAGTTCAAAACATATGTGGATACAGAGAGTTAAGTTGTCATTAGAGTTAAATGAACTAGTTAATGAATCAAAGATGAAACTATTCATTAATACCTGGATATAACTAAAAGTAAACAAAAAGACCAGGGATTGGGGCTAAGGAGGTGGCTCAATCTAGTGCCTGTGTGCAAATGTGAGGCCTGAGCTCAGATCCTCACATGCACATAAAAATCAGACATGGTGGTGCTTGCCAATCTTCCTAATACTGGGGAGGGGAAGAAGTGTGGGCCCCTGAAGCTTGGTGGCCAGCTAGTCTTGCCACATTGGAGGCTATAGGTTCAGCAAGAGTCTGTCTTTTAAAAAAAAATAAAAATAAAGAATAAGGTGCAGAGTGTTAGAGAAAGACATTTGTCATTGATATCTGGACTGCACATGTACACGTGTAACGCTGCCTTGGACACACACCTGGGATTTGCCTGAAATTCGATCCAGGAATGGAAAAACTGGATAAGCATTATAGAATCAAAGGTCTTTGTATAAAATAAACATTAAACTACTTCATGTCACTCCTACAAAATGCAGCTAGTTTGCCAAATATAGTTCCTAATCTACACATAATATAAATCTATAAGATATACTCTCCTGTGTATGTGTGTGTGTGTGTGTGTGTGTGTGTGTGTGTGTGTGTGTGTGTGCGTGTGCGCTTGACATCAAGGAAGGTGTGTCTGTGTGTGTGTGTGTGCATGTGTGTGTCTGTGCGTATATGTGTGTATTTGACATCAAGAAAGGTAGGCATGTGTGCATTCACACAAATGTGCCTGTGTTCGTGTATGTGTGCCTGTGTGCCTGTGTGTGTGTGTGTGTGTGTATGTGTGTGTGTGTGTGTGTGATTGTGTGTGTGTGTGTGTGTGTGTGTTTGTGCACTTGACATCAAGAAATGTGAAGGCTGGCCCCCAAGGCTGATGGAGACCATGGGATTGTTGAGAGCTTTGGAATGACTGTCGGAAACTTCAATACGAATCATGCCAATTATACTGCTTGGTTTGTTGTTGAGTTTCGTTGGTGGTAGGGAAGTTTATTAAAGAGAGTAGAGAAGAAAGAGGAAGTATGTGTGTAGTTATAAAGTTTAAAAAAAACCTACAACACATAATGAAAGAAGCCCACCAGGGACATGGATAAGAAGCTAAAGGTTGCGGGGCATAAAAGGCTGAGGGGACCACAAGAGTAAGGTCTGGTGTAGGTGGCAGAGATGACAGGAACAGGCAAGAAGCCGAAACAATAGAGCTATTGACAGGACCACTTAGTCCTGGTGTTTCTGTTGTAAATTTGATGTATAAGTGCCTTCAGTTTGGCCCTGCAAATAACAGCCCTATTATTCAGTTCGAAAACCCCAGAGCCATGATAGGAAGAACTTGGGATTTCTATGATCCGTAACTTTTCTTCTTCTTCTTTTTCTTTTTTCTTTTCCTGAGAAATTCTTCAATTTGAAAAAGGGACTTTCCAGTGGAAATAATAGAATGTAAATTGTTTACTTGGCAAAATACCATTGGACTAAGCTAAGGTCCTTCATAATATATAAGAGTATGATAAGAGTTTACCTTCCCAGCACTTTTAGAAGGGGGTAACAGGGAAATTTTCTTAGCTTGCAAAAAGCAAAGACGTCTGAAAAATGTTGTATTTAAGAAAAATATAGCGGTGAAACTGGAGCTGTAGAAGTCTTGTTCAATTAATGAACACACTGAGCAAGGACAAAACACTGGACTAGTAAAGGCTAGTTAGCCATCATTGTCAGCCAACGATGAAGCCTTTAAGTTGGCACAAACAGGAAAACACTTCATGGTGGTTTTGCTTAGATACATTGCCCCATTGTCCTTCTAGGAAATATTTACTACTGGAAAAAGTACAGAGGAAAATACTACCTAGTGTCAAAACATAGCAATGTACAGCTCATTTCAGTCTGCTTCTGCTGCATTCTCCCTGTGAGTGCATGTACTGAATCTTGGTCTCTCCATCTCAGGTTGTACCTTGCATGAGTTTTGCATGATGGGTAAAGGAATAGGAAGATAGATACCTATCCTCATGGAGGACCCATGCTCTTAGGACAATGGGTCCAAACACATGAAGCACTTCTAAAGAGGGAGAGACAAGCAGCTTTGGAATAAATCACTTAATTTAATATTATCATGTAGTTTGACACATATGACAATTAACAGCTTCATGGTTAAATCAGTTGCTTCTAGACTGTGATGTGGTGAACAATATACACTGAGAATATGCCACTTGATTACAACTGAAAAAGGTGCCTTTGAACTTGGGCATTAAGACCCTATTCTAACACAAAGCCAAGTATTTCCACATCCAAGTATTTCCCAGCATTTGTCCAATGGGACATCAGTATCCTGAGATGCTTCAAAAACAGGGATCCTGTGGTCAGATTTGAGTGACATGTCACACCCTCTTGAGAATTCATAGTACACATTTGCTCAGCGAAGCCGCCAAGAAATTCTGCAGCCCTATACTACCCAACATATTTGACTATAGAGCCCCTTCTACTTACAGTGTTCAACTTGCTGTTTTAAATGGTACACATGAGGTACTCAAGACCTCATGCCAGGATTTGATGACTTGGAAAAGCAAACAAGAGACTAAAATTAATTTGCACCTGGACAAAGTGTTTATTCACCAATATTCTGACCAGATGCCAGGCCCTGGTGGCCAAGCTTCTGCACAGAGTCCTAGTAAATAAAACATAATTATGGCTCCAGGTGCATGCTTTGTAGAACACGACAGACTTCTACTTAGAGAGCTTATATAGCCTACTGAACAGAGGTTTTTACATTTATTTTCTGTAAATCTTCTTTCCATTCGCTAAAAGTCTACATCCATACATCTCCTCGAAGATCTTTCCTGCTCTGTGTTGTGTAAGTTTTTGTCACCACCTTGCTCTTCCAGACCTACCTTGTTTACTTGATCTCACTCCTTTAGACTCATCTTCCAGCTGTAGTGGTCATACTTACTCACTATAAGGTTCTGTGTGGCGCAGCTTTAAACAGAGAATCTACTTACTCTTCTGCCCTCCTGCTTTCCAAAGGGGGATACAAGTGGGGCCTTTCTCAACTTCTCTCAAAGTCTTTCCTATGAAGTCATTGTATTTTTAGTGATGAGCCCCCCATCCCCACCTCAGTTGAGGTTTTATCTTTTACTGCCTGTTAAGTGCCAGGGGTGGGGTGGGAAGCAAGACCTGGAGTCTACAAGTAGCCTCTGTGACCCTGCCCCCAATTTAACTCTAATTGGTGATAAAGATGCTGACAGCTGACAGCCAATAGCTGTGCAGAAGAGACATAGGTGGGGTTTAGGTTTTGTAGGCTTTAGGGGAGAGGAGGACCACGAGGAAGAGGAAGAAGAATGTGCAGGAGAGGAGGAAGGAGAAGCCACCATGGGTTAAGGGTCAAGAGAGTGTGGCCCTGAGTGTTGCCCAATTGGAGTTAAGAGCAGCCCAGATGGAACATAGTAAATAGCATTAACTTGGGGTTATCGGTTGGAAAGTAGATTCCAACAGCATGGAGGGTAGGCAGCTGCCCAGCACTCGTGATGCTTAAGACTTATTGTAAATATAAAGGCTGAGTGTGTTTTTTATCCAGAAACTCAATGATCAAGGTGAGGTAGAAGTCTTGGGGCCAGGATTTAAATATTTTCTACAAAACTTTCCATATCTTTAGTTTATTTATTTTTATTTTATGTAATTGGTGTTGCATGTGTTTTTATACAAGGATGTCAGATCCCTGGAACAGGAGTTATAGACAGTTGTGAGCTGCCATGTGGGTCTTGGGAATTGAACCCCAGTCCTCTAGAAGAGTATCCAGTATTCTTATCTGCTGGGCCATCTCTCCAGCCCCTCCCCAGTGTTTACAAGGCAACACTCTTAATTGTATCGGATGTTCTTGAAGGTACCTTTATTTCTGCAGGTAATGCTAATAAGACTCCTTGTAAATGGACTTATGTCTGCTAATCAACTAATTCTTATGATAAATTTATAAAATCCTGATAGATTCTGACCTTTAAAATAGTGTCTATTCATCATTTTCCTTTGGGGGGTTGGGAATGTAGCCTGTTGGTGGAGTGTTTACATGTGAATCTGTTACTTCCCTGTTTCTGTGGTAAAACACTATGACCAAGGTAATGTACAGAAGAAGGATTTTATTTGGGCTCATTGTTCTAGAAGAAGGAGTACACAATGGCAGGGAAGTGGCAAGCATTGTGGCAAGAGCAGGAGCTGTGCCCTCACACCTTATTGGCAAGCAGGAAACAGAAAGCAAACTAGGAATAGCATGGAGCTTTGGAAAGCTCAAAGCTGGTCCCCACTGATGCATTTCTCCAGCAAGACCACATCTCTTAGACCTCCACAAATTGTTCCACCAATTGGGAGCCAAATGCTCAAATGTGAGTGGCCATTCGTATTCAAACAACCACACCTAGCATACACAAAACTTTGGGTTCTATACTTAGCACCTTTAAAGCATGTGGCAATGCATTCTTATAATCCTAGCACTGTACAGGGTTACAGAAGGATCCAAAATTCAAGGTCATCTTCAGCTACATAGCAAGTTTGAGGACACCTGGGCTGCATGAGGTCTGTCTCAAAAGTAATACAAAATAAAATAACAGCTCCACAAAAGAACTGATGTTCTCTTGTGTTTTAACAGAGAAGATACAATGAGTGGCTCACACCTGCTCTCCTCACTTCACACCCCGCTCTCCTCACTTCCTTGCTCAAACGCAATCTCAGATGTGTCATAGAAGTAGAAAGGAAACCAGTAAAGTGGACAAATTAAGGTAGTTATGGTAGAATCATGAAGGAAGTTGAGTTCTGATGCCATAAAATGATACCCCAATGCAGAAGAGGGCCTCATGCCATTCAGGCTGAGGAGCTGGGAACATTGGGGTTTTTTGTTTGTTGGTTGGTTGGTGTTTTTTTTTTTTTTTTTCTTCTTCAGAGAAAGGAGATTTATTCAGTGTGACCACCACCTGGGGAGGAGGAACAAATAAAAAGAGTCTAGTGACCTGCATGTCTGTCTTTGGGATTCTAACACAAGGTTAGATTTAAACAGAGGGAATTGTTATGCATAACTGAGCAGTCCTGGTCTAGGTGTGGTCCCATCCATCACTGAACCTTTCTTGTCTAGCTTCTCGTCCTACAAGGTGGCCTAATGACCTAGCTGAATGATGACATCACTTCTGGGAGCCAAGTTCCTCCCTTTCCTGGCCTCAGTGTAAGGTTCCCAGGGAACTTTCATCTCCATTGTATCAATAGTTTGATTGCTGAGTGTAGGAGCACAGGCACTTGCCCTATAATATCTCCTCTTCGGGTGTGGTGGTTGTGTGCCTTGATGTTGTATCCTTCCTTGGATGGTGACAGGTTTTCAGCAGGCCTAGGCTTGTCACTAGGTTTCTGGTGATTATGTTTGTGGTTGGCGGCCCTGGAGCTGAGTGACATTAACTTGTGTTGCTGTTGACTGTAAGTCACCTGAAACTGCCAGAAGCTAATGTACTGGAAGCATGCTGCAGTAAAAATAATGGATCAGAGTCATTTGTGGCCTCAGTATTTACGGTGTTTACTTGACAATTTTGTGGGGTGTGACCACTGCAGGAGGTAGAGGCACCATTAGGTTCAATTTTTGCGTTTTGTTTACAGTGGTTCTCAGTTTTCTGTGTCACACAGTTTTGTTAGCCACCGTGGATGACATTTCTTGTCTCAGAGCCTGAGATACTGCCCGGGTTAGAGTTCCTGGGAGCCCCACTTCCTCAGGGTTTTGTGAGGTTGGGTGCAGAGCTGCCGCAGGTGATGTGCTCAGTGCTCTCGGGCCCCTTTGGGTTTTTTTGTTTCTTTGTTTGTTTGTTTTTGTTTTGTTTTGTTTATTTTTTTTGGGTTTGGTTGGTTTGGTTTGGTTTTTATACTATACATTTCTCTCCACACATTTAATAATCTCAGGTATACCCCTTGATGCTACAAACAAGATAGATCCACGATACTATAATATCTGGGCAATTTTCAGGTTTGTCTGGAAAGAAGAAAGAATAGCAAAAATACCTCCCACTCCCTGCACTGCCCACAGCCCTGGACATCGCCTCGATGTGACCTAAAGATTACGTAGGGCTCTTCCTGTGAGGCTTCAGCCTGTATTAACCTAATTTTTATATAACATATATAAACTGAAGTGAATTAGTAAAAAAAACCCAGTGATAGAAATGAATTCCAATAAATGTACTCAACTAAAGAGCAAATGCTAAGCTGACAATGAAGATGGTCTCTATCAGAGATGTGGTCAGGAAACTTCATCTACAAGGCATTGAGCAGGGTGAGTGCTGAATCCACAAACAGGATGCGGGCGCACCTCTTGCCTATATATTCCTGCCCTGTTTGATATGCCCTGTTTGATAACAAACTTATCCATATGTTTGTTGATTTGATGTTTTATTAGAGAGGTTTGAATAATGTAGTAGTTTTTTTTTTAACCATTTTGCCTCATTTTTATATTTTTTGTTGCATCTTAGGTGTGTGTGCTAATATGATGTAATTTGGTTTAGCTTGGACTGGTTCTCTGATACTCTAAGAACCATGATTCTGAATCATGGCTATCCAGAGTTTGAGCCTCAGCTTTGTTCTTTCAAGAATAACCTCTGGAGAGGACTCAATCCATAAAGTACTTACAATGTAAAAGTTAAAACTCCATCAAGCTGGATAGTTAGCTCAGTGCTAGGACTCTTGCCCAGAATGCATGAAGCCCTGAGGTGTAGTCCTCTGGATGGAAAAATACAGAAGCCAAACCAACTAACCAACCAATCAACCAACCAACCAAACCCTACCTCAAGACTGACCAAAGACCAAAATACTAGGCCCCAAATTAAAAGTACAAGAATGAATCATAGGGGAAACATTTCAGGACATGAAATAGACACTGATTTTCCAGGATAAGATTTCCAAAGCAAAAATACACAAGGTGGATTATGTCATCAAGAAGCTTCTGTACAGCAAAGGAAACAACAGAATAGAGGGGACCCTACAGAAACAACTGAGTGGAGGGGGGATGCTACAGAATGGGAGGAAACATTATTCATCTTCCAGAGGGTTAATATCTGGGATATATGAGGAACACAAACAATGTTGCACTCCTTGACAGATAATCCAATTAAAAATGAGTACCTATTTCTCAAAGACCAGCCCACCAATGTATGAAATACACTGAGCATCATGGATAAATGCAGGTAAAACGAGACTGAAATTCTCTCTTACTCTAATGAGAATGCCTGCTATGAGAAATAAATCAATTAACAAGTCATGAGAATGTGGAGGAAAAATGAAAATATCATGTATAGTAGATGAGAATGTAAATGTCTACCGCCATAGCACATAGGTTCATTGGAAAAAGTCAACCTAAAGGCAGCATGATCCAATGAACCCCTCCTGAGTATGCAGTCAAAGGGAATGCACTCAGTGTTAGAGATAACCTTCACATCCATGTTTGTCCTACTATCCTGATAGCTAAGAGAGGGATTTGACATTTGACTGGATAAAGAAAATTATACGTGTATGTGTGTGCACGTGCATGTGCATTTCATTACCCATTAAGAATAACGTATTATGTCATTTGCAGAATAACATATAGAACTGGAGGACATTATGTGACACGAAATAAGCAAGCATAGAAAGACATAGACCACATGGTTTCTGGAATCTGTGGGACCTAAAACAATTGGCTGGAAAGAATAATGATTTTGAAATTGGGAAGTAGGGAGGGAGATGGTTAATGAGAGCTGGCTTTGGTCATATCACATTGATTCCCATTAATATTTATTAATAGTTATTAAAAAGTAAGCTAAAGAGTAAATGGGAAAAAGGATAAATGCCTCATGTTCTTACTTTAGAATAGGATCTAAAGCAACTAAACTCACAGGAGGAGAGAGAACAGTGGTTAAAGAACAAAGGAGAAGATAATGGTCAAAAGCTACAGAATCTCTAACACAGGGATGAGCTTTCAACATATATCCCACAGCATGGTAAATGTCATTAATAATACACTTCAAAATGCCAAGAGGATAGATGTCAACTTTTTTGTTAAAATCATAAAACATGGCAAGGTTTCAGGTGATAGGGAAGTCAATAATAGCTTTATATAACACTTTCATAATCTAGTCACAAATCATGTTATTTTGTATTCCATAAACATATGACAATAAACTTTCAATTTATAATATAATTGTAAAATGAGAAAGAAAAAGGTTATATCTGACTTCACCTAAATGTGAATTAAAGCTTAGCTGGGAAACCCCCTTTCTGCAGTTTTACCTGACTCAATAAATATATACATTCTGAAATTGTCTTGAAAAACATTTTAAGCAGATTTTAAGATTTTTAAGAAGTGGTTTCTTCCAGTGCATAATTATTTCTTTGCTTTTAAAAAAGATTTATTTATGCCTAATTTTTTTATGTGCATGTGTGTCTGTGCCCCACTTGCATGCCTAGAGACAACAGAAACCAAAGAGGGCATCATATCCCCTGGAAGTGGAATTACAGAGAGTTGTGAGCCACCATGTGGGTTTTGAGGATTGAACCCAAGTCCTCTAAAAAAGGAGTCAGTGCTTTAACCACTGAGCCATGTCTTCAGCCCCTGAATCACTATTTCTGTGAGAGACCACACTTTAGTTCTGATCTTCTTATGCATTTCTGACCTTTTAAAACTAAGGTGATAATCATTCCAATATCCTTACATTTAAAAATAAATTTTATGTTGCAAAGACTAATTGTAATGCCAGCACTGTGATGTCACAAGTTAACATTGAGATAGAACAATGAAACAATTTGATGTTGCTCAGTCAAGCCTTGTAAGGAGCACAATGCAGCACTGTGATGTCGCAGTGGAGCACTGTGATGTCACAGTGGAGCACTGTGATGTCTCAATGCGGAAATGTGATGTCTCAATGCAGCTCTGTGATGTTGCAGTGGAGCACCATGATGTCACAGTGGAGCACTGTGATGTCTCAATGCAGCTCTGTGATGTTGCAGTGGAGCACTGTGATGTGTCAATATAGCACTGTGATGTCTCAATGCAGCACTGTGATGTCTCAATGCAGCACTGTGATGTTGCAGTGGAGCACTGTGATGTGTCAATGCAGCACTGTAATATCGCAGTGGAGCACCGTGATGTCACAGTGGAGCACTGTGATGTCTCAGTGCAGCACTGTGATGTCTCAATGCAGCACTGTGATGTCGCAGTGAAGC
Organism: Rhabdomys pumilio; assembly: GCA_030674055.1. Lineage (NCBI taxonomy): Eukaryota > Metazoa > Chordata > Mammalia > Rodentia > Muridae > Rhabdomys > Rhabdomys pumilio. The sequence continues at coordinate 99,407,439 of JANHMN010000006.1, read as the reverse complement.
ATTGTGATGTTGCAGTGGAGCACCGTGATGTCACAGTGGAGCATTGTGATGTCTCAATGCAGCACTGTGATGTCACAGTGGAACACTGTGATGTCTCAGTGCAGCACTGTGATGTTGCAGTGGAACACTGTGATTTTACAATGGACCATTAGTGAAGTCACAATACAGCATTAAGAATACAGCATTAAGAAGGCACAGTATTATTATTGTGTAGAAGCAAAGCATTGTAATGCCATTGTAATGTAATAAGGTATTTTGATGAAACAATAAAGCATTATGATGTCAAGTGAAGTACTGTGATTTTTAAAAATGGAGAACTGTGATTACATATTACAATACTGAAAGGGAAAAATTAAGCATCATGATATTAAAATTCAACATTTTGAGAATACAATTAAGCATTGGGGTTGAACAATATAGCATCTCAAAGTGGGGCAGAGTGATGGAACTGGACTTTGTAATGTCATGGTAGCACAGTGGAGCATTATGCTATCTTAGCATAGCATTGAGAAGGGAGGATCAACGAAATGGAGACAAGATCAGCAGTGTGAGACACTAATCAGTATTGGGATGGAACCATTGAAGTAACATCCTAATGGTGCCTGATAAGCTGCCATGAACACCAGCGTGAGACTTTGAAATGTCAGTGTGGAGCACTGTGATAGGACAATGGGGCACCATGATGCCACAACATGATGGGAACATCGTGGTGAGAAAATTGTGTATTGTAATGTCAAAATTTAGTTTGGTAAGATCACAGTAGAATATTGCTACCACAATACAGCATTGTGATGTCTGAATTCAACCTCATAATGTCAAATGGAGCACTGTGATACTACAAGGAAACACAGTACTGTTCCAATGAAGTGTTATGATGTCACAATAGGGCAGTGATGCTACTGTAGTGCAACAGAGCACTATGATGTCACAGTGGATCATTGTGATGTCACAATGAAACATTGTGATGGTAAAACAGAACATTGCAATTTCACTACATGGCATTGCAAGGGCACAATAGAACATTGTGGCTTTACAGCTGAGTTGTGATTGTCAATAGAGCCTTGAGATGTCACTATTCACTGTGATGTCACATTGGATTGTTGTACTGTTACAATTAATCTTTGTAGTTTCATAACTGTCAGGAACCATATAGGAAAGGATAAAGGCATACAAATAACATTTTGGAGATGACACATCATATTGCATGGTCTGTAATAGATAATTCAGAATTGCAAGGATTTCAGAAATCTCATCTCAGGATTGATTCTTGCAGCTGATATGCCTTTCCTATCATTAAATTTATCTAATAGTACCTGGGCATTAGCCCATCCTGTTCGGCAGATTTTCTACAGATCAATGAAGATGCACTCTTTTGTAGTAATGCTATGTAGAAAATGGATGATTTCTTAATTCCTAATGATGAATCTAGAAGACTATTGAATTTATAGTAGTAATTATTGAGCCCTTTATAAAATGGGCTTCACTTAGGGCCCTGAAAGCCTTCATGTGTCACGAGTTAATTGCACTAAGATAGAAAGCAGGTGTGCAATGGATTGATGATCAAACATTCAAGAGAACTGTGAAATCAATATCTGATAGCTAAAGGTCATAAAAAGGAATGAACAGTTTATTGTAGGTGCAAGGATAGAAGACAAAATATTGACTTGGTTTATCTATTCAAAACTAATACTAATGAGATGCTAGGCAGATGATTTGCCTCTTGACGTAACATACTAACTTACATCAAAGAATTACGGTTTTAAACTTTTAATGAACCTGTGGAGCTAGTGGCAGATAATGTTTAGTTAGATAACTAGTCTTAATAGAAATATATCTAAACTTCTTAATTGTTACTTCTTATTCAATTTATGATTTGAATTTATTTTTGGATTTATTATGAACTTTTGAAAAAAAGATGCTTGAGATAGCATGTAGTCATATATTCTGAGAAAATATAAGAACTGAGAACAACAACAATAACCAGTGTTTTCTTAAGATCAATAGAAAATTAGTTCCGCCTTTTTCTTTCTTTTAGAAATAAAGGTTAGAATCTCTCTCTCTCTCTCTCTCTCTCTCTCTCTCTCTCTTTCTCCTTTTCTTTTCTTTTTTGTTTCTTTCTGCAATGTTTTCTAGGAGTCAGTAAACTCTTAGCCTTGGGCCTAGGATGGGGGGAAGGAGGTGGTAAGTGGCAAAGAGCCTCTTAACACACACACACACACACACACACACACACACACACACACACACTCCACTGTTTAACAATAGGGTGTTAATGGCCCGAGGTCTGCAGCTTCTGGCCTTAGAATGAGAGTCAAGACAGGTAAATATTAGTTAAGTAATAAGCACCTTTTACTCTTGCAAAACTAAGTTTTGCCTCTGCCAGTGCTCCACCCCCTTGGCTGCCTTCTAGAGGGAACCAATGCTTGGGCAAGCTTCCAGCATGTAATGGAACATTGTGATGTCACAATAGGGATTTGTGATGTGACAATAGACATTTGTAATGCCTCAATAGGACAACATGATGGTTCAGTCCTGAGTTGTGATGTCATGATAAGCATTATAATATCACAATGGAGCATTGTGATGTCAAAATGTAACACTGTTGTCAAAGTGGAACATTGTGATGCCACGATTCAGTACTGTGACAAAATAGTGCAGCATTGTGATAACACAATAGATCATTGTGATGTCACAATGGATTATTTTGATGTCATAATGTGGCATTGTGGTGGCACAATGGAGCTTTGTCATGTCATAATGCTTCATTGTAAAATGGGAGGGTAAAGTGATGGAGGTGTGAGTGTAGCTAGAGCGAAGGGAGTGTGGTGAATTTAATCAAAACACATTGTAAATGTGTATGAAAGTCTCAAGTGAAAAAACATTCTAAAAATTTCTTGAATATGTTGAGGAAAGACAGAAGAGATGCCAAAAGAAAGAAAGAATGAAAAAAAAAATAAAAACAAATGTATTTCTTATCATGAAAAGATAATAATTGGCTTAAAATTGAATGGCTAGGTACTTACATTTAAAACCTATGAGTTTGTTTGTTTGTTTGTTTGTTTTTACTTTTTGGTAAATTTGGTAAGCCACCTGTAAACGCTCAAGTGCCTTTTTGCCTGCTTGTATACTGACGCTGGGGATGTGGTCTGGTCCCTGGAGAGCTGATTCTAGAGCATGAGAAGGAGGATTATAGTTCATGGTAGCAAAGAAGAAGCTGGAAAGAGTGGTGATTGCTAAGCTGACATGTCAGTCCGTGACAACCTCCAGACTGGCAAAAAAATCAAAGAATTTTACAATAAAATTTTACAGTGTGTCAGCTGACCCCAAAGATGACCCCATTTTGACATTCTTGCTTTACTACATGACTCTCATCTTCCAATAGTCCAATAACAAAGTAAATGTTTCCAAATACTATACTTAATTTTGTGAATTCTGGAGTACACTGATTTTTTTTAAAAGTATTTCAAAATTTCCCAAACAGACACTTCCTGGAAAAAGTATACCATGGTCACTTTTCACTTAAAAATTGCTTAATGTCATTTATCATGAGAGAAGTACAAGTTGCAGTCACATGAGGACACCATGTTACACTTTCTAGAATGGCTAAGTGAGATATTAATAATTTGATAAAGCCAAGTGTTGGTGATAAAGCCAAGACGGCTTCGTTTAAGTAGAACACAGCAGTGCTGAGAGTCAAGGTGTGAGTGCCAACAAAGCACTGGTCAGCCTTGTCAACCTTGGTCAGTTTGACAGGTGCTGCAAAAATAAGCATTCATTTTGGAATGTGACTCAGAAAAGCTACAGCTGGATTTCTATTAAATCAGGGCAATGGAATTTATGGGCACACACACACACACACACACACACACACACACACACACACACACACTAATGTCAATAGCAGTGTTTCCTAACAGCCAAGAACTAAAAACACATATCTTCTTTCAGGTTACTAGGTAAACATATTGTGTTTTATACATTTATACATTTGTGTTTTATTTATGTAAATGATAAGAATAAGCCATAAAGCTATGCCAAAATGTGGAAGAATATATTTAAAATTATGCTATATTAACAATACTGTAATATTGTTATTTATTGTTTCCTCAAGCCTTTGATGTTATTACATATCAATAAATTAAACGGAAAATTTTCAAAGAGTCTTATATGTGGAAAATGGTTTAATAACTATTGCTATGTGCCCCTAATTTTATAATAATTCTTCTATTTACATAGACATTTTATTTTATCTTTTTGTTTTGTTTTGTTTTGTTTTGAGACAGTGTGTGTTGGTTTGAATATTCTTGGCCCACAAGGAGCGACACTATTAGGAGGTGTGGCCTTATTGGAGGAATTGTAGCCTTGTTAGAGGAAGTGTGTCACTGTGTAGGTGAGCTTTGAGGGTTTCTGTGTTCAACCTCTGCTCTGTGTGGAAGAGACCCTCCTCCTGGTTGTCTGTGGAAGACAGTCTCCTTCTGACTGCCTTTTCTGACTGATAAAGATATAGAACTCTCAGCTCCTCCCCCAGCACCATGTCTGCCCGCATGTTGCCTTGTTTCCCACCATGATGATAGTGGAAAGTGATGCTGAAAGTGTAAGCCAGCTCGAATTAAATATTCTTCTTTAGAAGAGTTGCCTCAGTCATGGTGTCTCTTCATGTCAATAAGACCCTAACTAAGATACAGCGTCTTTGTATTTAGCCCTGGCTGGCCTGGAACTTGCAGAAATCCATCTTCCTCTTCCTCTAGAGTTCTGGGGTTAAAGGAGCAAGCTGTCATGCCCTGCTTCTGTAGGCATTTTTAAGGGAACAAGTGAGAAGCTGTCACAAGACTTGACAATGTCTGTCAAGGCACTTGAAAACATTATTTGTTTTATAGAATATCTAATGCCACAAAGCAAAACATTGACTTTATAAAATCCTACCCAGCTGTTTCAAGCACTCAGAATGGCTGTATGGCTTCCAGATTTAAGAAAATAGAAATAAAAACAATCACCCTTAAAGCTATCATAGTAAAAAAGCAATATGAGTGCTGAAGTGAAGCTCAAGAATGGACATTATTGTACATTTTTGAGAATGATACGAGCCAATATTTATGGTACAATATGATAAAGCAATATTCTATGTGGTGACTTATGGTATGTTACTAAAATCTCTCTAGTCATAACTTTTCCCAGGAAAAGAATGTTTATAAAAATTAAAGTCAGTAGAGAGATATTTATCATTTTGTCTTTTTTTATGACACTACCATGAAAAGTTCAGAAGGAATGAAATTGCTCTGAAATGGTTTATCTGATGGGCAGTTCACACTGCCCATATCCAGCTACTGCCATATTGTGTATCTATGTTTTTAATAGGAAAGTGTGGTGGGAAAGAGTTGATTCTGGAACCAGACTGCAGGGTTTCCCTGATAGTTTAACTGAGTGCCTGCTGCAAGCCCTCGGCAGATTATTTGAGCAGTTAAATTTAAATTCCTTAAATTTAAATTCTCAGGTTATTCATATGTAAAGTAGAGATGATAATAATGCTTTCCTCTTAGAGCTATTATGAGAATCAAATGTGTTAATATTCAAAGTACTTAGACGAGTGACTAGCACATTAATACACTTTGAAAAACATTAACTTGGAAATAATAAGCACACACCCAGGTCTTTTTATGAAGTTCTGTGGGTACTCACGTTGGGGAGCAACTTCTAAAACGAGTCCCAGTGATCTTGGTTCTTTGTATTCATATTCTTACGTAATTTGACTTCATTTAAATGTGACTTGGGCCAAGAGACTTACTCTGGAAAGGGCGATAGGAGGCCATTTTCTAGGTTAGCTTAGGAAAGAGGGTGACTTTGGGAGCTCTTTGACTCTACTTTCTCACTCTGGTAAAGCAAGCTGCCATGTTGAGAGCTGTCTTACTGGGAGAGAGGGCACATGACAAAGTACTGTAGGTATCTCTAAGCTAACAGCAATGAACAACCAAGAACGCTGCAGCTCAACAGCCCTCAAAGAACTGAATTCTCCCAAGAGTCAAGTGACTGAAGCAGACCTGGATGAGGCATTCCTCTCTGTGCCCCCAGAAGATGGAAGCCCCTCTCACACTTTGATTGGATGTCCCCCTAAGACCCTAAATAAGAAAACCTAGCTAAATGACAGCTGGATTCCTGATCAACAAAACCTGTAATATAGAACTTAAACCACCAATTTTTGAGAAATATTTACATAATAAATGATATGCATGGAATGTATCTTTGCTATCATATATGTGTCTTTTCATGCTAAAAATGTTGGAAAATGTGATGAGAAAGATCAAATCCACATCTATTCAGTTAAAGCAAGCTTTCCTTAACACTGGCCAGGGAGATGAATACTGGCCAGGTCCATACTGGGGACTCCCAGAGAATGGCACTGAATTATGTTAGTCAGATGCTCATAAACACAGAACCAAAAGGCTATGGCACTTCCTGCTGTTGTTCAATCAGGGACAAGCATACATCCTGACATAGTTCCTGCCTATATACCTATGCTCATCTGCGACCAAGCACATCCTGTGCAGTTAGGGCAGCCAACCTTGTTTACTGAAGTGAAACCATGTGACTTGTCCTCTTACATGGACAAGAGCTCCCAGCATTCCAGGATATTCTCTGTCCTTGGGCAAGTGGGACCTCCAGGTTAACTTTAGTTCTTACCATTGATTTGGGTATACTATGACACTGAATTTAAAATAAAACTTCTTAAAATAAAAAAAAAATTCTATTTTGTGTGGATATGTACACACATGTGTGTTTGCTTATGGAGAGGTCAGAGGGTATACAACCTGCAGGATTAATTTTTTTCTTTCTATCATTTAGACCCTGCAGACTGAAGATTCCTTCTGCCTCTGAGCCATCTCACTGAATTAAGACTGGAAATGTTTTTAAGGAATGTAATAATAAAAGAAAAATTGCCTCAAAAATGGTACAAATCTAGTTCTTAAAAGTATTTCTTATGAGAGCTCCTAGTGATGTTGGATGTATATACAGAAGTATTGAAAGCAGCGTCTTAAAGAGCTGTTTGTAAACTTTTGTTCATAATAGCATTTTCTCCAACAGCCAAAGGAAATGAACTTCTAAAAATACAGCAAAATATGCAGAGGTTATGGTCAAAGTAACAACGTGGCATTTCATTGACCAATATTTATAATTGAAATAAAATATTGAGCTAACAAAATATTATAACTAATTAGGAAGAGTAGGGTGGTGTGTGTGTGTGTGTGTGTGTGTGTGTGTGTGTGTGTGTAAAAAGAAATCTGAATATTTATTTTAAATGGTTAGAAGCCAATACATAAAATTCCTCCAAAATCAAGACATAACAGTACAAGTATTAAAAACATAGAGCCAAATAAGAAAAGACATGATAAAATATTTTGTTTCTCAGATTTGAATAAAAAATAAGAAAGATGCTTTAAAAATACATGTAATCTATAAAAATCATTTTCATCTTTCTAAACCATCTTTATTTCTAATTCTGAACCTTAAGTATTTGATGACATTCCTGGTCAGAAAGAAAGACATTCACAGAGAATCTAACTCCCCGAAAGAAGCATGGCTGTATTGTGGATAAGGCTAGGAAGGGTCATAGAAGACAGTAAAGTCGGAGTGTCATTGTGAAGGGCCCTATGCTGAGCTCAGCACTCTGAACTTTATTAATATGGAAGAGTTGTCAGCCCATCATAAATAATAAGCTGTGCAGTCACAGTTACTTCAGTCACCAAGGATCATGCTCTTAAAGATCACATGACAGGTCTTTAGTAAGGTGATTTCCCCAGAAGGGCTTGTTTGTGTCCTTTGAAGATGGCAGAGGTTGGATGGGTGATCTAATACTGTGGGAAGCACTAGCTCCCCCCTCTGCCCCCCAAGGATGTACCTCACATCTCAGATAACACTCTTAACCTCAGTGGAGGTTCTAGTTCTAGTATTCTTTCTTGAAACAGTTATTATTATTCAGTGTACAGTGTAATGTCTCCTCAGAGACATGGGCCAATCAAGCCCTGGCATTTCCAGCTGAGAGCTGGCAGATGAATGTGCAGACCGCTGATGGTCAGCATCTCTTGTCACCTCTCAGGTCCTGGTGAGGAGTGCTCTGATATTACAACAGAAGCAGGTGCAGACAGGAGAAGTCCAGGAGGCAGATTCTTTAACATCTGTTAACATCTGATGACTGTGGGAAGCCAGTGTGGCCATGCAGCCTCCAGTCAACATCAAAACTAAAGAGTAGAGTTCTTGTTTCTGGCAAAAGAATCAAGGTCTGATTATCTCAAGGAAAAGGGTATTTATTAAAAGGGCCTTTTAGTGGTCCTCAGAATCTATAAGAAGGTAGAGAATAAGACCTGGACCTTGTCGTGGTGGTGCATGCCTTTAATCCCAGTACTTGGGAAGCAGAAGCAGGCAGATTTTTGAGTTTGAGGCCAGCCTAACCTACAGAGTGCATCTAGGGCAGTAAGGGCTACACAGAAAAACCCAGTCTTGAAGCCTCTTTCCCAACACCAAAACAAGCAAGCAAACAAACAAACAAAAACCATTGGGAGCCATATAGAACTAGTACTGTTAAATATTATAGCAAAGCAAAGAGGAGGAAGTACAAGAGTCTTTCATGAACAAGACTCACCAGGAGACTGTCACTAACTGTCAAAACCTCACTGTCCCCATCTATAGGACCTAGCCTAGTGATGCCAAATAAATTCTCAGAAACTCTTCATCATTGTCTCTCCTCATGTTCACAGTCCTCGTGATCTGTGCTCACTTGTCTAATCCTGGATCCTGTACTGTACCTGCAAGAACAGAAACCAGGATGGCTGTTTTGTAACTTACAGTGGAAGAGAAAGGTAATCACTGGAATAGACCAGTTCTGTACACAGGTGGGGGTTGGTATGACATTACTCTTCAATAATAACAAGCAAACAACATGAAAAATAACAGCATGGGAGATGTCCAGGGTTTGAGGGAAGCCAGGGATCTAGGACTATAGTTAAGCTATTACAGTATGTGGTTGACTGAACTCTATGCCTATGAATCAGAATCTTTAGCTGATTCTTGACTCCTGGTATCTCAGAGTCTTTGTCTGAGTTTGAGTTCCCTTGTTCTAGATTACCTAGTCTGTGTTTCTATGACAAAAAATGTGATTGGGTTAAGAAATGCTGAGGACCTTAGTGAGGTAAACATCTGGATGTGTCTGACAGAGTGTTTTCAGAGAGGATGAACAGACAGGGAAGACCTGCTCTGACTGTGGGTGGTACCATCCCATAGACTCATGTCCAGAATGGAATGGAAAGGAGAAATGGAGAAAGCCAGCTGAGTGCCAGAATGTTCCTTTCTCCACTTGCTGTTCTGTGATGAGAAGAAGCTATCTTTTGCACCTATTGCAAACAAGTAACCAACAGGGTCCTTAAATCTTGTCTTGAAAACTTTCCTGTAAGAGTGTGCAACTTGTCAGCCAATCAGAGCTAAGTGTCTACTCTTCTGGCCTGCTAAGGCTGTTGGCTGCTCAAATCTAGTGATATCAACAATCGCTACACTGTGTAATTACCTGCCTTTCTCTTTTAGTGTGTAGAAACATTTTTTCATCAGCAATTATTATTTACTCTTTCTCTTTCAAAGTGGACATTTTTAAGGTTTGCACACCTATACCTAAGTTCAAAAACTCCCGTAAACATAGGCCTAATCAATAATTGCCTTAAAAACTTTCACTTCTAGCTGAAGACTTACAAGCCATAAAAATTGTTGTTTAAAATGTGTCACACAATTATCAATTATAAAATGCATTCCTGCTCTTTGATGAAGATATTGAAGGGACTCCACCCAGCCCAAGCAAGGCACACATGTCTCTGTGGCAGGCCTTGCCCTCTCCTCATTCCCTCTGCCTTCCTAAAAACCATTAGATTACATTCCTAAAGATAGTCCCCTAGGTCTACTCCCTTATTTGGCCACTCCTTCTTCCTAGGACTGACCACCAAGGTCTGGCTGTCAAATTATTGAAGTCCAGCAATCAAAAGCCCCTTTGGTTCACCTAATTAAGAAGCCCAATTGTTGAGAGCCGACTCCTAGCAGAAAGCGGCTATCATCTTTGCGACCATCTCGAGCTATATACCCTGACAAGAGACTTGTTTTAAAACAGCCCACGACAGCTGAGCACACTCTGATCAACATCTTGTTTTTCCCACTTATCTTGTTTTGCTGTTTAGTGCCCCCAGCTGCAAGATGCAAGTGGTATCCACACCTCCAAGGCACGTGGCAAAGCTTATACATACCCAGGATTTCCTTTCAATAAACGAGACTTGATCATACACCCTGTCTTGTCTCCATTCTTCGAGTCTCTTGCCCCTGCATCCCCACTCTCTCTCTTGCTAGACCTTGACCCTTGGATCGGAGCAGCAGCTCAGGTCGGGACATAATGGCCCCCAAGCATGGGGCAGTGTAGTCCTCAACACCCAATTAAAATTAATCAACTTATCTTAACACAGGGTTTCCCCTTTTCTCTTTATAAATTATCATTTTCCTATGGGCCATGTCTATCTCCTATTTACATTATGTAGAGACAGTTCTTTGTCCCCTCCTCCAAGACAAAATCTCCTGTCTCCCTTTTCTTTTCCCCTTTTCCCTCATCCTCTATCTCTCCTCTTTGTCTCTTATTCTCTGCCCTTTATTTGTCTGGGGCAAAAGAATCTCCTTTGTGCTGAGAACTTGGTCTTGGAGTATCTTGAACCAACTCTGAGGTTCCCAAATCAAATCATTATGGAGAATTACACATGTGTATATGCCGCCTACTATTACCTGAGTTGTTAGGGTCAGAGCCTGCACCCTGTCAGCCCTATCAAACTAGTTTGGCCACCCATCCTCAATAAATCAATTAGAGAAATAGTACTAGTGAAAAACAGGGAGGTTTATTCACTGTGGCCATGTGGGAAGAAGACAAAGAGGTGATTGACTCAGGAGTCCTGACTTGAGATGCAGGCTTTACAGAGGGCAAGAGGCATGCTCTGATAAACAGTCCTGGTCGAGACTGGGTCCTGCCCATCGGTGACACACCTTTGTCTCAGTCCTATGCCTTTGTCTCCGCACTGCATGTCATCAATTACAAAAGATGGCCGTCCTCTCTGGTGGCATCAGGGTCCCAACCTTGCCCTTCCCAAGCATGAACATCCTGGGAGACAGTTTCTTGCCATCATCTTCCTTAATAATCTGATAGGCAAGGGGAAAGACAGGCATCTCTCTCTTTAGGATCTCTTCCCTCCTGGCTGGATATAGCTAGGAGAAAACTTGCTGGCATGCACAGCGTGCATGATGACCTGGCTAAATACCCACTACTCTATAAAGCAGGAGGAGTTGTGCACACTTATAATCCCAGCACAGAGAGGGTGAAGCAGGAAGATCAGAAACTCAGGATCATCTTTGATACATAGAGTTTGAGGCCAACTTGAGCTACATGTGACACTGTTTCACCAAAACCAAAACAGCAAAACACCTCTTTGCTCCTACCAGAAGAATTCCACCACTACCCACACTGCTTTCCACTGTGGTGAAGAGTTGCCTGTACTAGAGAAGAAGGAGATTTTAATTGGAAGGGTTAATTTTTACTTCTGTATTACTTTGCCAATTTTTCCATTTTAATTTTGGAGATGTTATCTGTAAAATACCACTGTTCCTGATGAATCAGTTCCTGCTGGTTCCCTTGGAAACATCTTTTTAAAAGGGCTTTGCATGTGTGAGTAATATCTTTTTTGGCTCGTTTTACTTATGCAGGGTCAGCACAGAGTCTACACTTAACTTTTGTTCACAGAGACAAAGGGAAACGACAGCTTTGTTGTGTACCCCTCAGAAGTGCGGGAGCAGTGACTCCATCCATGACATTTACAAATGTAGCTGGAATGAAATTCTCTTCAGTTCAAAAACTTAAGAAAAAGTCTTGATTGTCTTCTGACACTGTCTGACTCTGATTTAATGTCTGTACAGTAATAGCATTGCATCTGAGCTGTGGAATCTTGGTTTAACTTTCCAAACGTAACCGGAGCCCTTTGAGCCAGCCTTTTTAAATCTGTAACAGGAGGTTGATAAAGGCAGATTCATGGATGAATGCTTTAATAATTTCAGTGAAAGTATGACACAGAAAGCATTTTTTACTCACCTGAACTGAAAGAAATATACTAACCGTAGTAAAATAGGAAATTATCTCTGAAAGATGATCCTACTGAAAATAGGTAAAATTATCACCCCCATCTCTCAGCATCCATCTGACCTGATATTGTTCTGAACATGCTGGCATTTTAAATTAAATCATGATCAAATCATGACAAAGGTTTGTCACTGATAGGCAGGACTTGACCAGGACTGTTTATCAGAGCATGCCTCTTGCCCTCTGTAAAGCCTGCATCTCAAGTCAGGACTCCTGAGTCAATCACCTCTTTGTCTTCTTCCCACATGGCCACAGTGAATAAATCTCCCTCTGTTTTTTACTAGTACTATTTCTCTAATTGATTTATTGAGGATGGGTGGCCAAACTAGTTTGATAGGGCTGGCAGGGTGCAGGCTCTTACCCTAACAGCTCAGGCAACAGCAGGTGGCATATACACATGCGTAATTCCATAAGAACATAGCTAAATTATGTTAGAAATCCTTAAGTATACAGAGAGATCGGATAACACACAAATTAACGTCCGTAGTTACCAGCTGTGGTGCTTGTTGTGGATGTAATGCCTGGAGGCCCAGTGTAGTTGGTGGCTTTGTAATGCAGCTGTTCCCTACGGAGAGCAGTGCCCTTGTGTTCCAGGCCTTTCTCCTCTCCCAACTCTCTCCGAATCCCCCACACTTTCAATCTCCTTGCCTTTGCTCAGCTCTTAACAAGAGATGCCATTTCCCCGTGAACGTTACTGAGAGTCTAAGCCCAGAAGGCTTTCCTTTGTCCACCTAATACGGGTCACAGTCTCCTCTCTTGATCTTGCTTTCAACGCTCTCTCTCTCTCTCTCTCTCTCTCTCTCTCTCTCTCTCTCTCTCTTGGGGGGGGGGGCAGTGCAACAGATAAGACTCCAGTCAGTGCACGTCCCACCCTGTCCTGTTTTTTCTGTGGTGCCACAGCAATGCAGTTTTAGATGAATCCGAGAGTGTGGTAAGGAAGCTGCTAGTTATACTTGTAAGTGTGATCTGTTCTTTAAATTTCCTGTCAATATTATGCTCACCCCTCTTAATATAGTCAGATTTAGTATCTGCATATTAGCTGGGACAATGGAAGAAAGGATGTGCTGAGTTTTCTCAAATGATTGGCGATTGGCGATAGTACCTTTAAACTTGGGGAACAAACAGGTATTGGGGACTGGGAGATGCTGAGAAGAAGTGGCTAAGGCCTCATAGGCAGACCTGTAGAAACCCATCCGAAAACTATTGTGACAACATTTGTTTTGTAAAACAACAAATTCCTGTCACTTCAAATCTCTTCAGCCTGATCCTTTGTTCTGGGAAATACTGTAGGACTCTGCACTCATCTCTGCTCGTACAGTGTGAGGGACACTGCATTTTTCATCTGCCTCATAATTCGAAACTCACAAGATTCTGTGGTCAAGTCATTGGTGGAGGAAAGCACTGATGAAGAGAAAATGCTGATCCAATAAGAGTCACATCGAGGGAGGGGGCAGGAAGAAGTGGCCAGGGGCAGGAAGTCAGGTAGAGGGATGGGGAGGGGTGGTGGGAGCCGGAGGGGGTGCAGGGGGGGAGAGGTGGGGCAGGATGTCCCCGTGCTGAAATTTTCTTCTTTTGAAACTCCTCCAGAGCCGTCCTGTATCTTTGATCAGTGCCTAAAATGTTAGGGTTTTTTATGTATGTATGTATGTATGTATGTATGTATGTATGTATCTATCTATCTATCTATCTATCTATCTATCTATCTATCTATCTATCTATCTAT
>JANHMN010000006.1:99362947-99393513 GCA_030674055.1 Rhabdomys pumilio | reverse complement strand
TATCTATCTATCTATCTATCTATCTATCTATCTATCTATCTATCTATGATGGTAGTAAATATACTTGGTAATATTCAGTCCCCAGAAGGTAAAACTTTACTCATTACATTTTCAGTTAATTTGAAGGGTTTTTGGAATGATGAACTATAAAATGAATAATTCCTGAAAGTATAGTCTTTGATGCTCTGGAATAAAATAGAACATATTATAAGTCTTTCTTTTCTTTTCTTTTCTTTTTTCAGTGAGAATATTTTATTTGGTTTAAAAGCAGTTTTTCAATAAGCTACATAGGATAGCGACAAAGATTTCTGGAAGGCAGGCAGAGCTTCCAGTACGGAAAAAGAAGACTCGTACCTGTGAAGCAGTGTGCATCGACCAAGGTTTGCTTACTCTGCAGCCTTTGTTATTCACCCCTTTAAAGTTGTACTTAGAATATCTTCTATGTGCAAAATTCAACATATGCCATCTACTCCAAACTTGAACTAAATAAACTCTCAGAAACAATATAAATCTTACAGCTATTTTCGTGTTCTTCAAGCAAGTGATCTGATGTTCTGATCCTTTACAGTGTATGTGTGTCAATAGTGGGGCCACATGGGAAAGCTTGACCTAGGAACTTTGGAAGTAAGGTCAGGTTACCTATCAACAAAGAGACAGAAAGTGTTCAAAGTTGGGGTGAGACTGAAACAGATTGAAAGACTGGCCTTAGGCAAGTAAGAGTCCAAGATGCTAATGATCAAGAAGTGTGAGATATTGGGAATGAGTATCAAGTAAGCCATAGTCACATGGTGACCACACACCTGGCAAATCAGTCTTAAAGCATCAAGGTTTTTATGCCAGCCAGGCCTGTGTCACAGTGGCTGTCTACAGTGGGGCAAGAGCAGGTGCTCACTGTTGTACAGCCTGTTTCTTGCTGAGGAGACCTGGACCACACAGCACCTCAGCTCCTCTCACCTGCCTCTGATCTGGTTTTGTTTGACTTGTAGTTGACCTCGTCTGGGAGCAATCTAACAGCATCTTGCCAAGTCCCTCTTGCAGTCATTCTTCAGTTACGCAACAGAAAATCTTTCTTTTATAATCCAAGGACTACTTGTTATCACTGGAAGTACTGACTAGGGTAAAGGAGAGATAGAATGTCAAACTTATGTCTTTCTTTTGAGTATGCCAAGTATATCATATGAGCATATCTTTCAAGGACTGATTTTTCATTTGTAAAATAATATATAAATCTTTTATGGTTTCTTGCCTCTTAGCGATGAATACATTTCTTATGGCATTTGAAATATCTAAATAACTTAATACTTTTCACAATTTTTTTCTGTGTGTGTGTGTATGTGTGTGTTTAAAGATTTATTTATTTATTTTATGTACATGAGTATACTGTAGCTGTCTTCAGACACACCAGAAGAGGATATCAAATCCCATTACAGATGGTTGTGAGCCACCATGTGGTTGCTGGGAATTGAACTCATGACCTCTGGAAAAGCAGTCAGTGCTCTTAACCACTGAGCCATCTTTCCAGCTACTTTTCACAATTTAAAAAAAAGATTTATTTATTTTATTTATACGAGTATATTGTTGCTGCCTTCAGACACACCAGAAGAGGACATCTGATCCCATTACAGATGGTTTTGAGCCATCATGTGGTTGGTTGCTGAATATTGAACTCAGAACGTCTGGAAGAACAGTCAGTGCTCTTAACCACTGAGCCATCTCTCCAGCCCAGTTTTCACAATTTTTGAACTATGTTTTGTAGACCTTATCTCTTGGTGACATTTTTGTAATGCAAAGTATTAATAGACAAAAGAATGAAGAAGACACTAGAAAGAATCGGTTTCCCAGCTCCATTCAGTCTGTGATGAGCATATTAGAGACAGTTTCTCTAGTCTGGCCAACCTGGGGCCTATGGGGCATGAGTAGTCCTAGGATATCAGTGAATCTGTAGACAAGAGCACCATGTTACACTGTCAAAAGATTGAATGTTCAAGCCTGAGAGAAATCACAGACGGTTAACTTCTTAAGAAAGAGAAATTAGACAGAAAGTATGGAGAAATTAGGCAGCTTGCCATTTTGTGTCTCAGAGCTAAAATCTTGATATCATCAGTCTCCAACACACCAGAATGGTGTGCAGGATCGAGGCAAAGACTGACACAGACTAAGCCCCATAAAGGCAAGGTTGCTAGATTAGGGCATTATTTTATTTGTATCTATTTTTTTGACTATTAGTCCAATTTTCATGGAAAATTATTTTCTGTGAAAAGCTCCAAGATTGGACTTGTGTATCTTTTGGCAGTGTGTATTATATGAATATTAGGATCAGGTGACATGCAGAATATTGGAGAAGGAAGCATGAGCCTTGGGCCAGACTATTGATCAACATGGGTCACTGTTTCCTCATTTGCGACATTAAGGAATTCAGTTAGATGATTTTCCTGCTTGTCCTAGATCTTAGAGCCCAGGATTCCAGCTTGTTTTCATCAGGTACTTGAAACTCTTTTAATTTCTACTGAGAAGAGTGAATAGAGAATGCAACATTTCTCGAGAAACGGTGAGCCCAAGACTCAGATTAAAGCTTGTTTGAAGTTAGCAAAGAGTCATATCTTGAACCAATAGTACTAACAGCTTGCATACCTGCTGTTGAAATGTAAAGAAGTCTCCTCTGCTTGTATTGCTATAGTCAAGTGATAAGCCTCATAACATTATGCAAATGTGTTCATGGCAAAGCCATCTGAGGCTCACTCTCCATAGATTGACAAATTGGAGTATATTTAATAATTTTTAATAATAATATAATAAAATAATTTAAATAATATTTAATAATTAGTGCTGAGTATTAGCCAACATGCAATGGTCAAAGTCTCAAGATTCACAGGGCAACTTATTATGTTTTGTCCCTCAAACAATCAGACAAATGATTTTGAAATACAACTTACAGCTTCTTCTCATCCGAGACCAGTTTGTTCTTGTTTTAATCATCTGTTCTTGGAACAAACACTGCTTTTTCCCAGAGGTATAAACACAAAGGGTGTATGAGAATAATCACACTGAATGATAATTTAAAAAATCCAAAGCCTTTCAAGCAATATCACTGTCATCATGAGTAGCTGCCATGCTGTTTTCTTCAAAGTGAGAAAGAACATGGAGAAGAAAGACTAGAGAACCCATGACTGCTAATTTCTGCTGGGGACAATCCAACCAAAACACCAGTAAAGAATAAAAGTAAAAAGGCATTTTAGACATGCAAGAACTCAGATATTAGCATTCCCAAGGACCCTTCTTGAAAACAACATGTTTATGAGTTTCCTAGGAGGCCAGAAAAAGAATGTTGGATCTCCTGGAGCTGCAGTTAGAGGCAGTTGTCAACATCTGACGTGGGTGCTGAAAACTGAACTTGGGTCCCATGGGTGCAAGAGCAGCCAGTGCTCTTAACCACTGAGCCAGTTCTTCAGGCATTCTTAAGAAAGCACCCAACTAGCCAAGAGGTAGCTGGAAAATGGACAAGCAAAGCTGTTTTGTTTTGCTTTGTTTTGTTTTGTTTTGTTTTTTAACTGTCACTGCTGGAGGAGCTTGAAGGATAAAGTCCTGTCCTGACCTGCCCCTGTCTAGTGTATACAACTACTACTATGTTGACAGTGACATAGATAGCCTGTTTTGGAACAGAACAAGAAAACGATACTGTGCTACAAAACCAGCAGATGAATGAACCCATCAGTGTAATTCATAGAGTGTGCTATTTGACCCCCAGTTCTGGGTGAATGTTCGGGTGAGATGCAGGCTCAAATCCTTTTCAGTGGTGAGAGTTGATTACTTTGTGGTATTTTTGCATAGCATAAAACACAGACACTTTGGGCAGATTGCCATCATTTCCCCAAACTTGCTATGAATAATGGTGTTAGTGCTGGCAAAACACATTTTAAAAAACCTGAGGTCTGTGTCCCAACTCATATTGAGAAACCGATCTGAGAATTCAAAGAACTGCTGGAGGCCATTCCAGGAGTTGGGTCAACAGAACAGTTGGCCTTATGAGTCAGACCCTGAATCCACCCTAGAAGCATCTCAGTGAAATTCTATTTTTCTCCAGAAGAGTTGGCTATGTTAGAACTCAAAGATACCAAAGTTTTTCACTCCCTTTTCTGGATATGGTCTTGCTATATAGGTCAGGCTGGTCTAAAATTGTTGGTCCTCCTGCCTCTGCCTCCAGCAGACTTTGATTTCCAGTGTGCACTATCGTGCCTGGCTGTGAAATTCTTTCTGCCTACTACACATGTTCTTCTGGATACCTTCACTTACTCCAAGCTCCTGCACATGCACACAGTCTTACTATTTAAGCTTGATGAGTGGATAGGCTTAAATGATTTTCTATCTCACAGAAACAAAACAAAGATGGTAAGACAAAACCTTTCTGCTACCTAGGGGAACCTTCTTCCTATTGAAAAATGGAGGCCATCTTTCTTTTCTTCACAGGCTCTATGCTCTGTCATTCCATTTCCCCTCTATGTTATGTCATTGTTTTTCTCTCTAAACTGCCAGGAGCACCAACCACCTTCTAGGACCCGTGGTCCATTAATTATCTTCTTGATCTGCTGTTGCCTTAAGTTCTCTTTATTCCCTAAGGAAGCCCTAATTTCCCTGGTTATCTTTTGTGCCTTTTCGTCAAAACATCAAAGTAATATTAGAAATACACATAAGTAAGAGGTAGTTTTTGTTGAATCTGGTGATTTTTTAAATGGGAATTTTTTTTACTATAATCTCCTTTGTTTTATAGCAATATAAAACCTTCAGAAGGCAGACACACACACACACACACAAAATGTTTAAGACTCAGTCAAGGTAGAGATCATAAACACAAAAGAGGTTCTGTCTGTGTTGGCAGCAGAGAGTCACTAATTTTTACACCAAATATGAAATAAGTTTTGGGTCTAGCTGGCTGAGCTTTAAGGAAAAAAAAGAAAAAAGTAAATTATAGAGAATGTTCTGTTTACATTTGAGGAGGGGATTTCCTAACTACCATGTAGTAACTGTGAAATGATTTATTCAAAGGTGACCCCAAAAGCTGACTGAAAGTGATCACTTGGAATTTTTGAAACCTTTTCAGTAATTTTACTAAAAACATAATTAACTATTAGGGAAATATGAAGGGTGTCGAAGTTCATTCATCTGTTGGGTGTTCAAATAGCTGCCGAAAGCTTGTGCACAAGACAGTGTCAAGGTGAATATAGGTTTGTTTGTTTGTTTTTTAAATTTTCTACTGTGTTGTTTTTAACAACAAAATCACAGTTGCTATGGAAGGCGCGCTCCACCTTCCCCTCCCAGACCCATCCCTTTCCTGGAGGCTCTAAAGACCATTTTTCCTCCATTGTAATTTCTTTGAAGTAGAGCAACTACCCTCTCCTACCACCTCCAACTTTACTCGCATACCTAAGATTATCCCCCACCCCCATTTGTAAACTTGAGTCATGTCTGTCTTTAACCTTTGCCCCTCTGTGAGTTCATCGCCTTAGCATTTTAAATGTCTTTCTGCTTTAACCTCACCAAAATGAGCACAACAATCAGAATAAGCCTCTTTCTTGATCTCAAATACCATTCAGTGATAGCAATCTTAACTCTTACCATCAATAAATATGAACCAGGAAAATTAAAGGGAGGTAAATAGGTACCCTGGGTTTCCAGTTCATTTCGTGCTTTCCTCTACCCTACTGCCTCCCTGGCTTGTGTCATCACTTAACTTTCACATGTGCTTTGTCCTCTATGGGATGCAAGCAGCCCTCAGACAAGAAACAGCTCTCATTTTTAATATTAATAGTTAAGTATCTAAAAACTTGGATAAATTTTTTGAAAATAGAAGTTTTCTGTTTTTTTTTTTAAAGAAACTCTTTTATTCTGTCATTTTAATTTTTAGATAATTGAAAATTTTAATAGACTGACCAAACACTTTCTAATCTAAATCCAATATTCTCCCCAGGTGAGCAGGAGAATTTGCAGTAAAGAAGGGGCTGGGCCGTGTTTATAGTTTTTCTTTTCCAAGACTCTCAGAGCTTTTTGGGCTTCCTCCACCTTGTCTGGGACTGGTATGGCAAAAGTCAATAAACAAACAAACAAACAAACAGCAGTTGTTTTTCAGCAACCAATTGGGCATTTTAAGGGCAGTGTGGGGCAAAATTCAATATGGCTACAGGAACAAGACTAAGGACAATGCAGATAGAGTTATGGGTTGTAATTAAGTAACAAGAGGGCATATCAATATATATGTAACAAAACCCTTGACTTATGGAAGATCTCTCTTTTTCTAGTGCTCATACTTTTGAGAATCCCTCTCTTATCCGACAGACTCACACACATCGTTGAGACAGCAAGAGGTAGGAATGAAAGACTCAGCTGCACACTTCTCCTGAAACTATGTTCTCCAGAAGGTTCGAGCAGGGTTAGCTTGGTAGTCTATGTGAAGATAATTAGGTCTCTTAGGTGGAGTGAATATAAAGTTCAACATCCCAGACTCCGAGGACTACAGAATTCCAGTGTTGCTACACTTCAAAGTGCTTCTGCTGGTGCTGCTGGCGGTGCTGGCGGTGCTGCTGAAGGTGTCCACATCATCCGTGATGCCATTTTAGAAGCACATTGTCTGGCACACAGAATTCTTAAGCTGGTACAGTTATACTTCTAAGGATGGTGATTGAAGAAACCTGCACATTCTGCCTTTGGGTAGTCAAAGTCTAATTCTCAGATTTTTACATAAGCTTCTACATACAAGTCTCCAGAAGTGTGTGTGTGTGTGTGTGTGTGTGTATGTGTGTATACAACTGTTCCATGCTGCTAGATGATTTGTTCCATGACCTCTGTCAAACCAGTGGACACCAAAGTCCATCATGTGAAATGGTAGAGTTGGCATATAACTTGTGTTTTCACTGTACTTTAGGTTGTCTCTGGGTTATCTGTACAACGTAAATGCTGTCTGCATAGCCATTCCACTGTGCTGTGTAAGAAATAACAATGGAAAAACACTTCTGCTGTTTCAGTACTTATGAAATAAACATAATACCCCACACCTGCGACTGCTTGAATTCATGGAGACAGAGCCTATGGAAAGGGAGGCTATAGGAGTAGGAGGTCTGGAATCTGCAGGCAGGCTGGCCAGCTGAAATCCCCCAGGCAAGAAGCTATGTTTAGTTGTCTACAGGCAGAATTTTTTTGGGAAAAACTGAGCACTTCTCATCAGTACTGATTAGACTCAGTATTAGATTCAATTGAAGCTTATCTTGACTGTTAAAAACAATTTCCTTACTTAAATGCTGCTGATTGTATTGTTAAACATACCTTCGAATGCTTGAACTGTCAGCAGCTATGAAGACCCAAAAGAGACTGGATTAGGCTCATTAGCTTTAAATCATGGTAGAAGGTAGGGGATTGCAAAGCCCTTCCCATCCTTAAGGGGTTGTACACAGTTAATGGCTACAAGGATATATAAACAGTTCTAGAGGAGATATTTTTCTTCAGTGGTGTAACCACCACAAATTGCTCATGTTCCTTATAAGTAATCCCTTACCCACACTTCAGGAAGTAATTCTAACCAATCTCACTGTTTAACCAAGCTAGATTTGAGTGGAGTGTTTCTCTGGGCTGCAGTGAGACAGTGTTTGTTCTTCTTGGGAAATGTTTCTAGACCAAACACCTTCAGAGCAATACTTAGACTCAAGTTTAATTGCATAACTTGGTACTGATTGAGTGTGTTCATTTCTAAAACCAGCAGTCACATTCCTCTCTCCCAGAGAAGGAAAGACTTGGGTGAACAGCACATTGACAATGTTTTTGGCACTCTAGGGGCAAAACCCTTCCTTGGCCGTAGAAAACTAGGTTTGGCACTGGTTTTGTGAAGTTTTGTTCCTAGAACCCAAGGTGACTGTAGAGTTAGGACAATGGTTTACCTCTGTGCCTTCAGCCAAAGTAAGGGAGACAAACAGACACAAAATAAAAGCAAATATAGCTGGCTTTCATCCTGTGCTGTTAACATTGTGGGCCCAAGAGACAAGCCAACACTTTTCAGCAAGGGTAGTTTCTAAGCATCCTTACCAGCAGCTCCCAACGAGTTTTAGCATTCCTGTACACAGCCTTGAGGTAGCACTCCTGGTAGAAGAATTTTTTTAAAAGTATTTTCAGGCAGTTTGTAGAGAGTTTAGTGCTTTGTTTTAAAAACTGAGACATTAGCTTAGCAATGCTAATGTCCAAGATGTGTCTTTAATTACAGCGCTGGGGAGGCAAAGGCAGGTGGTGCCCTATGAGTTCTAAGTGAGTATGGTCTACAGAGGAGATCCTACTACTGTCTTTTCTATGTTTCTAATTTGCAAATGACAGATTGAAGATTTTCTCCAATTCTATATCATGTGATCCAGTTTCTCATTAATCAATGTCTGTCTATCTGTCTGTCTGTAGGTCTCTCTCTCTCTCTCTCTCTCTCTCTCTGTGTGTGTGTGTGTGTATTCATGTATATAAGGTGTATGTGTTTAGTTCTTACTATAGGCAATATGTATTTAAATGTAATAAATATATGTATTTAGTTCTTATTATAGGCAATAATCTTCTCTTTGTGTGTATATACACATATAACACACATACACACTCACACCCATTTGGTTTTATTTCGCTTTATACATCTGAAGAATTGTTCTGAGTTGGAGCTTCAGTGTACTTCTTGTAAGGGGTTCCTAACATTGGAGGTGTTCCACTAGAGTTTAACAAGAGATTTAGGATAGAGAGGATTCAAATATCTGGTGAGATTTTAGGATTACAGGTAAACATTTTCAATGATTTCTTAGCTCTCACTCCATTTCTTTCATCAACAAGCCCTCTGTAAGTGACTCATAACACTTGCCTTGTATACTTCACAGGAGTTCCTCAAAAGCTCCTTGAGTTAGTATGTGTGATTTAAATTAAACAAAAGTTACAGGAACTGTTACTTAGATGGGAAAATGGCATTCTTTATCATTATCAAAATGAGGCAGGCCAGAAAGATGGGACAGGGAAATTATGGGAACATGGGGATGAAAGGAAGCCTTTCACTCCAGAGTCTAGTGAAGACTCTTAAACAAACAAATGAACAAACACACAAACAAATGAACACATACACACCCTCTCTAAAACCTTTATCATTGCATTTAATCATATGCATTTGTTGTTGTCTGTGGGTGGGAAAGTTCACATGTGTGCAGGTGCCCACAGGATCCAGAGGCATCATCTTCTACTGAAGGAGAGGGCACAGGCCACCCTACATGGGTGTGGGGACAGACATTGGCTCCTGCACTAGAGCAATGTGTGCTCTGATTCTCCAAGGTTTCCCTTGGTTAGACTTTGCTTTCAATCTTCAAATCATGAAGTTTTCTTCTAACTTCTCTTAAAAAATAAATCTAGTAAGAAATGCATTGCTTTTGATAATGCATATTCCATGATGGGTAAAGAAAGCATTCTTGTCAGAACAACCTAAGACAGGCTCAGTCTTGTTAATGAAATAAAAAAGGGGGAAGGGGTGGAGAGCCTTTGGGACTGCTTGGCAAGAAGCTGACATGAGCCAAGGACAAGGAAATGGGCTGCTTGGCAGGAATATAAAATTGGTCAAGGACAAGGAAGTAGGCTTCAGGCAGGAATCTGACATTAGGCTAGAACAAAGAAGTGAATTTAGGTGGGAATCTAAATCTTAGGCTACAACAAAGAAGTAATTTCAGACAGGAATCTAAATTTTAGGCTAGAACAAGGAAGTGGGCTTCAGACATGAAAATGACCTTGGGCTAGGACAGGGAAGTAGGCCCAGATACTTTGGTCATCCTGATAAGCCTTTAGAAACAGTGATCACGGGAGTGTTCACGTAAGTGGGTCTAATGCCTTGCTTTTTCTTTGACTATTTGTGTTTATTGTATTGCTTGTTCCTTGACTATTTGCATCTATTGTATTGCTAGACCCTTAACCTAGAACTGACTTTAACACATACATGTGATCAAAATGGTATAAAAGCATAAAGGAAGAGGATGTATAGGATAGGGGTTTCTGGGGGGGGGAATGGGGGAAGGGGATGACATCTGTATTGTAAATAAATAAAATATCTAATAAAAAATAAATCTAGCAATGGGAGTTTCAGGGTTTGGGGAGGTAGGTAATAGCTACAATGACTGGAAATGTTAGGAAGCAGTAACTAGATTTAAACAGAACACATTGAAGCTTTTAGAATTCTTCTCCTCAGTTTCATGGAAATGAAAACTCACAGCATGAATTCAATTCCTAAAGGTAAAATTGGGAACTTTTTAAATTACGTTTGGACATCTGTAAAATCACCAATCGTTTTGAGGATAATTCATTCACCCCAAAAAAGTATTTTTCTAAGTAAAGAATAATGGACATTCCTGAGGAACATAGTGCGCCAAGAGTATCTATCTATCTATCTATCTATCTATCTATCTATCTATCTATCTATCTATAGCTATACATATATATATTCAACCCACAGATCAGGATGCAAGATCTTAGCTACTGTACCAGTGCTAGAGCTGCCTGCTTGCCTGTCTGCTGCCATGCTCCCTCCTGTGATGGTCATGCACTCACCCTTTGAAATTGTAAAGTCCTTGTCAAATGCTCTTTTCTGTAAGTTACCTTGACTCCACTGCTTCATCAAAGCAGTAGAAAAGTAACAAAGGCACTGTGTATGTTGATTAATACCTCTGCTGGTGGCCCATCTATCCCATCCTTAGAATGATGTGTTCTCTTAATCACCCTGAGATTCAGCTCCCTTGCCTGGCTACCAGGCTGATTCGGCTGCTCATCATGCCTGCCTTTCTTTTGGCCATTAATTATTCTGCGTCATTCCCATTATTTCTGGAATGTATCATACCACTTCTTTCCAAGGTGCACAGATCTGTAATGAACTCTCCTGTGGAGTGTTCTGACCTACAGAGGAGAGAAATTCACTGATGTGAGAGGCTCTCTCAGCAGCATCCCATGATTATTTTTTCAAATTGAATATCCTCAGGACCTTCTCATTAAATGCACTCGTATGATGGATTTTTCTGTACGCTATTTTCAATTTTAGCTTGCCTACTTTTATGAACTTTTGATCCCCGTTTTCACTGTAGGCCACAGCAGATCTAGAACTTCTATTGTGCTTAGAAGTGTGGAGAGTGATACCTGCAGTTGACAGGTTAGGAGGAAATCACTGACTCCCTTTCCTCCTGCAGATGCACCTAATGTCCCAATCCATGGGTCATCTACCTGAGAGACTCTTATGTATCAGGCAAGTGAGGACTATAGAATGGCTAAGAATAGCAGAGGCATGTAAAGGTGGACTTCACCCTAGACACTGCCCATACATTTGGGAAAGAATTGTCAGCACCTAGTTTCTCCCTGAGGTAAGAGGTTGGACTATACACACAACACCTATTTTCGAGGGTATCTATGGGAATGGAAAAGGTGAGGCATATGAGAATGTTTTCATCAGACAACTCCCAGATACTTCCCACCCTGGAATGGGGGCAGAGAAGGAGTCAAAACTCAAAAGTCCTTGTTTTCCCAGGAAAAATTTTCCAACACACAACTGCTGTTATTGTCAGTCAAGCTTCAACCCAGTTTATATCAAGGAAAAGACTTGACAGACAAATACTGAACTTCTGAATGCTGGGGCGAGAACTTGGCATTTTCTGGGCTTTCTCCATTGGCTCTGGCATCAATAACCCCAAGATCATCAGCCTGTCCTGGAAGGGATTTGTTTTCTCACCAAGCACCCAGCTTCTAGAGCTTCCATGGAAGGGTCTGAATCTTAAACCCCTGGTTCTGGGAATAAAGGGGACTGAGTGTGTGTGTGTGTGACTCTCTCAATACAGCAGAACAAAGAGATTTTAGTCGGCCTGGAACTACTTCCTGAAGCTTGAGCTCATGTGAGCCTTGAAGATTGGGGCTTCTAAAGTTCATCTTATTTTGTAAAGATTTCTTTGTACACCTTGTAGCCTCTGGTGGTCTCAGTTCCAATAGTAGTGAGGAGGCAAATGGGTAGATAGATGGGAAGTGGGTTCCTGGTCTTCTTAAGTCCTTCCTAAGCCTTTTCTCCTAGTGATAGGTCCACTTCTACTCTTTCTTGGAGGGAGTTTATCCATGCAAAGTGCCCTGACTTCCTTATTGCCTACTATGAGACTGTTTTTGTTTACTTTGCTTTGTCACTAGGTAGCCTAGGTTGAGCAAGCTCACAGTGCTCCTGCTTCAGCCTCCCAAGTGCTGAGATCACTGCCTTCCCATCACTCAGCCATAGGAGTTGTTTTATCCCTTTTCCATGGTTAGAAGACAGCAAGGGTGGTGCTTTGGATGAAAATGGCACCCATAAGCTCATATGTTTGCATACGTGATGCCTTCTTTAGGAAGAACTAGGAAGTGTGACCTTGTTGGAAGAGGGGTGTCAGTGCAGGGTGGATGAATGCTACTAGCCAGCTACTAAGCTTGTAGAGCATGTCCCCAGCTTACAGGACATGTCTGCATTTTTGTTGTTGATTTGCAGTGACTAAAGTATTACCTGAAAAACAACCTCAGATCTTGGCCAAGGTTTCCCCAAAGTTACATAATTTATTCACTTTGAAGTGGGAGGGTCAAGGTCAAACTCAGGCTGCAGTTGGATTTGTAAGACACTCCAGAGTGGGAAACCATGGCATGTAGACAATGGGGGGCGGGGCAAAAGAGAGCTGGAGACTTCCTCAATTTTAATCTTCCTTTGAACTTTAGCTCTCCTAAGGCCTCAGAGGGACATTCAAGGTCCCTGTCAGTCAGTAGTGTTTGGAACTGGCCAGAATTTCCAGAAGTCAAAGGCTTACACAGAAATTCAACCCTCTGCCCTTTCTGTCACACAGCCTTACAGCAATGGAAGATGGACAGTCCAGCCTCAGTGAACTGACAGGGGACTGCCCACTCTGTTAGTGGGTGGCTCACTCTTCAGTCTGTCTAAGAAGTAATTGGGGGGGGGGGCATTTGTTTCATCAATCCCACAGCAGTAGCTGGATAACAAACATGTAAATTAGGAGTGTTGCTTTGCCTTCACAAGCAGGAAAAACAAAACAAAACTTCAAATCCACAATCAAACATACACATACACACACACACACACACACACACACACACACACACACACACACACACACACACAAGGATTTGAATCCAGGCTGTGTGGTTAACTGTGACAAAGTTAATCCTGTTCACCCTGGTATACACTCCTACCTCTTACTGCAATCAAGTGGTTTCAGTTCCATTAACTTCTCTGGGTGTATGGTTATCGAGGTGGGAGAAAATGTCTCGGTTAAGAAAAAAACGAATGAAAAGGGTGGGCTGCAATTATGTAAATGGAATTTCTGAAGTTGATTCCACCTGGGTACTCTATAAAGGATAACGTTGTTGGGCAAAATAAATGAGGGTTTTTTTTTTTAATAGGGCAGTTGCTTACTAGGGACATCAGTTGTTCTTGTTGGACAGGGAACGCCCACTCCCTGACTGAAATCAGTCAGTGCATGGCTCTCTTCTTACTGTCAGCCTTACTGCTTAGGTGGTGGATGCAGAAAGAGCAGAACATGCAAATGAAGCCAACAGAAAAAAGGTGTGTGTGAGTATGTATGTGTGTGAAAGAGAGAGTGTGTGAGAGTGTGTTTGACTCTGAGTGTGTGTGAATGTGTGGGTATGTATGTATGAATGTGTGAGCGTGTGACTTTGTGAGTGTGTGAGAGAGTATGCGTGTGTGTTTGTGTGTGTGAGTGTATGTGTGTGTGACTGTGTGTGTGTGAGACAGAGAAACAGAGAGAGAAAGAGAGAGAGAGAGAGAGAGAGAGAGAGAGAGAGAGAGAGAGATGATTCAGACTAGAAGCCAGGAACAGCACCTGCCATTTGATACAGAGAGCTTAAGAAATACTAATTTTATGACTGAATAATAGGTTTCTGTTAACTTGAACTTTTGGCAATTATTCCCCACCTAATTTTAGAGGAAGCACAAAAGGAAATCCATTTTTAGCTTAACACCTGGCAGTGGATGATGAAATGGGCAGTCTCTCCTTAGAGGGAAGAATTAAGTGGCAGCTGAAGGCCCACAGGCATATTTTCTTCACCCTTCTCATCTCTTCTGGGAGCCTGGTTTTGGGCTCCATCCTCCCTAGGCTGGTGAGCTGGATGCTCAAACAGTTGCATCATGTACCACTGGATGCCACTAGAGGACTGTAGACTGAGCTCAGCATTCCCTGTGACATTTCTAGAGAACCAGCGGAACAACATGTGCTGAAGAGTAATTCCAATTCTACACACATACACATGTCCATGTCCCAGCAATGACTTCACTTACAAGCAGCTGATCTGAAGATGGTTTTCGCCTTAATTCCCTTTGAGGTCGATGTTCTTTTCATCTGAAATGTACTAATTATGAGACTTATATTGTGGTCAGTCTGGCAGAAATAAAGACAAGTTAAAGACACACTTGTGTCCCCTAATCTAAATATCAAAGTGTTGAAACAAGAGTCTCCAAAGAAATGGTACTTTCCACAGGAGTCTCATGCTGGAAGAACAAAAGAGTGCCAGCCAGAGGGGCCTCGTGGCTTCCACAGAGAGACTTTTCATAGTCCTAGTAACTCCTCAGAGCACCTCACAGGATGAGATGGAAGTACACCCAGACAACGATGGTTCAGTGGTAGGTGAGTCATATCTTAAAGTGGATGGCTCAGATGCACAAGTCCTTGGCTCTCTCTAAACTTTGGTCTCACTGCAGGACCCTGCAGATGAACTTGAGGGAATCACTGGATCTCTTTGTTTTATTTGGCCACAGTGGACAAGTTTCTTCTTTCTGGTTTCCACTATAAATTTGGCTCCTTTCATTAGCCTTTTGAGGATAGATGGCTGGACCTGACTTGGGCACACAGGGTATGACCCCTAGGTCTAATAGCAACATAACTATATTGGATTTAGTCATAGAGATAACAGGACCAAATCTTTTAAAATTATTTTACATTTATTTATTTAGTGGATGTGTATGGATACACTTGTGCTATGACTTATCATATGGAGGAATTGGTTGACTCCTTCTACCATGTGGATCCTAGGGCCTGAACTCAGATTGCCAGGCTTGGACACTAATTGCCTTTCCTGCTCAGCCACCTCTTGGCCAAACCTTGATTCAGCTCCTCCCATCTATCCCTTCTTTATCTGGCTGCAAGGCTAACTGGAGGGATTAGATTGATCCTTGGAACTGCTTACATGTGGTGGTTTGCAGTGAGGAGGATGGAAGACATGGAAAAAAGAAGTTACAGGGTCAAAAAAACCCATCTATGTTCATGCATAGGAACTTGTCAGGGAAACTAAAACTGCACTGCCTAATTCAGGGTTAGCTATCAAACTCGAACGCTGTTTAGTGAGAATCCTTGTCTGGAAGCAAGAATTTGGTGATTCACAGAAACGACTCACAGGACTTACTTGTCTGTAGTCCTAGAGAGACTTTGAAGGATTTGATTAAATGGAATAACAAGATAGGGACTGTGTGCTTAGCCAAACGCTACCTCCAAATATTTCCTAGATTGGCCACCAGAGGGTGGTAAAGAACTTTTTTGTAGTCACAACCTTGTAAAGTTTATCTAAAATCTTTCTACAGAGGGGAAGGAGGTGAAATCTGGATTGAGGGGAAGAGGGTTGTTCAGGAGTTGGGGAAGAATGGAAGGGTCTGGAACCCAGATCTTGTGTCAGGAAGAACTGGAATCTCCACGGGGAAAATATCATGAGATGGTCAGAAAACATCCTGTCCAAGAGATCGTTTGGAATCCTCACTCTTCCATAATGGAACATGTGATAATGATCGCTTGTAAGTGACACTATTATCAAAGATGATGATTAATTGGGACGTGAGCTGGCACAGCGAGTAAAGGCACTTATCTCATAGTCCTGATGACCTGAGTTTGATCCCTTGATCCCACCGTGGGAGGAGAGAAGGGACACCTGAAAGTTGTCTTCTGACTATCACTTAGGTATGCATGCCCACTACCGCACTGATAATATCAGATACTACTTTGAAAAGCATGACGGTTGTACTTGGGCAGTCATTCACCTGGCATTCAGAGTCACAAATGAGATCCTGTGTTTGGAGGATGCCCACTAAGATTCAGATAACATATCTGACAGTCACTCTCTGTGTGACTCTTGGGGCATTCCTTAATCTCTGTGAACACCAGTTTTCTCAGGAGGTCACTTCTGGGTATTTGGTCAATGATGATTTGGAGTGAATGGATAGAAGATAAGAGGAAAGAGGAATTAAAGAATTTATTTCCTACTGCTCTGTTGATATGTAGTTCTGCTCATGGGTGCAGCTATCTATGCTAGGGTTAGCCACCAATAATTGTGTTTCTATCAAGCAATTAAGCTCCCAAATAGCTTAGTTAAAACCCTTTTTTCTTGCTTTTCAGACCTGAGTAGAAAAACCTAGTTCGTTGCCTATGTCATTAACCCTGCCCATGCCCCAGCTTGTTCCTTTACCCATTCTCTGTAAAGTCTCGACTGAGCTCAGCTTGCTCCTTGTTAGTACCCTACATGATATCATTTAAGGGTTTAATAAATGTTAGTCATCTTAGCTTTATGATGAACGCTTTTTTCCTAGTGCCTTAATCGCATGACATAATTTTAGTGGAATTTAACTGGGAGATCTCAGCATTATAGCACTACATTAGATTTGAATGACGGTTATCTGCCAGATGTGTAGATTTACAAGGGTCATTAGAAACATGTGGTTAAGTTGCTCTGTTTCCTAATCACATGTACCAAGTAATATAGTACAAAATGTGTCCTAAGTATTTTAGCAAGTACATGCTGTACAAGATGTTTCAATTCTGTACAAGGATTGCTTATTGGATACCTTTGTCTCTGTTGCTGGGAGACAAACAAGCCTGAAGCTTTCTGTCTCCAACAGGTTTTGTAATCCAAGTAGAAAAACAAGACAAAAATAAAAAAAAAATGTTCTTTTTGGGGCATTTAAAGTAATGATGACTGAGGCTGTTTAGTCATTCATCATTCACATATTTGTTCAATAAGTATTTGTTGAATATCTATAATGTGCCTGACTGTAACTAAGACTAAGGTTCAGGGATGAGCAAAACTGTGTATGACGGTTGCCTTTACAGAGTAGCAGTGGTAGGTAGATTGTCATAGTAGTGTCGGCGATTGAGGTAAAAGATAATATTGCCTGACAACACATCATAAGGAAGCTGACCCAGACGAGTGGCATGGAAGGCCTCTCTGAGGGAAACTCGAGCTTGGAACTGAAGCAGAAGCAACAACATGAAAATCCCAGCCTGGGGGAACACAGAGGTGCATTACAGACAGGGTATCAGAGGATGGAAGAAAGGGGATGGTAGGGCACATTTCAAAGGGCTACCAGAGGATGCAGGAAGGCAGATTCTAAGCTAATTAGTCTAGATGAAATTTGATCTTGAATGAGGGGATGATAAAACTGGAGAGTATGGACTGGAAAGAGGAATATTTATAGAAATGGTTCTCAGAACTTGTGACAGACAGGAGATGGAACTAGTGATGAGAAAACTCTGAAATGACCCCCAATTTTCTGCTTTACACAATTAGACAAGTTGTGGACATCATTAATATGGGACATGGTAGAGCTGGGCATGACAGGAACTGAGTTTTGGGTAGCTTCAAAAATTTCTGAGCAGAAGTAGAACAGTCCCTGGGATGGAATGGGGTTCAGTGATTGGGAGATGGAAGACGGAACGGCACCAATAAAGTCTGTAGTCTTGGTTGCTCTTAGGGGAAATGTCTATAGTGTTAAAAGGAAGGCGAAGAAGTGTTAGGCACCAAGAGGCTGGAGAGAGAAGAGTGAACAAGAAAGGGCATCTGAGAAGGAAGAGCCTGGAAGTGTGGTGTCCTGAGTGCCAAGGAAGAGACTTTAGTTGACTTATCATTTCCTGGAAACTATTGAGTTCTCTAAGAGAAACATGAAATAATGACTCCACTTGGCAACTGTAGCAGATTCCTTATTATTCCCAATTCCTTCCCCTTCTCTGCACTCATGCTGTCTTCCATGTGACCTTGCAAGCATCCCAGTTGGGTTGAAGGGTTATTTTATTCTAGCATAACTAGCTAAGCATAAAGGAAATAACACTTTGTATATACCAGATTTGCTGAGAGTCAACTTTAAAGGTTCTCACAACAAGGAATGCTGAATATGATAGGAGCTAGATGTGTTAAGTAAATTGTTTTAATCAATCCATAATATATATATATATATATATATATATATATATATATATAATCATATGATCATATTATAGACCCAGTTAAATTTTGTCACCCTGGAAAAAAAATTAATGAAAGTGACAAGTTAGGCCACAAGATGCACAGCGTGTTTCTGTATACTTCGTCTGGGAATCTGCTGTCACAGTGACAAGAATACAAGCTGAATGCCATTTGATTCCTTCCAAACAAGAGGAACATTGGGGAGCCGTGAAGCAAACAAATGCCTGGCTGAATTCCACACTCAGCCAAGTCAGCTGAACCTCAGTTGACCTGAAGACAAGTGGACAAGAGATAAATATTTTTTTGTTGCAAACCATTAAACTCAATCAGCATAGTCATAGAAACAGTAGCAGCTTGACTTGCTTTACAAATAGCCATTGGTGACCCCTGACAGCTGTGATGGGGAAGTGCTGGGGTAGAAGCCAGACTCAGAGAGTGCTTTGGAGTAGGGAAGGCACTGTTCAAGCTAACCAGAAAGTAACCAGGTAGAAGCCTTTTTAAAAAATGATGCAGTGTGAGATGAAAGAGACTGGAATATATTTGAATGGCATGGGGATAGAACTAATTGGAGGGAGGGCTTGATCATGTAGAAAGGATTGTTGACGTCTTGTGGTGTCTCAGACGGTGAGAGGGGTGTGATTTAAAACAGATGAGGAGACTGGCCCTGGTGGAAGTAAGGGAAGTGTGTCAGTGACAATGTAGCAAAAGTGACAGGGATTGAGGAGTTCTGAGTTAGGATCTGGTCAGGAAAGTTTGAAGATATTCCATCTAATCACTTCTAAGTGATTTATCCCTTTCCTGGAACGAAGAGGGAAATATTCTCAATAAAATCTAAGGCCGAAGCCAAGCAAGACTGTCTTTGAGATGATGTGCACAATAATTCTGGCATCCACAGAGGAATATCTTCCAAATGCTTCTGCTCATAGTTTGGCTTGGGGAGCACTGCAAGATGTGAATGTGGACACATATAAAACATTATTGAGAGAAAGCTCATGTAGAGAGGGATACCGTGTTCATAAATAAGAAGACTCAATAGTCAGATGTCAGTTTTCCCCAAACTAACCCACAAATTCGATGCAATCCTAACCAAATTTTCTTTGGACCCAGAAATTGACAAGATGATTCTAAACTTTGTATAGCTCATCTTGTATGGACTTGAATTAAGTGAAACAATTTTTGAGTAGTATGAGCATTTAAGATCCTGATATAGAATTTTGAGACTTACATTAAACTGCACCTATCAAGGGCACCAGAAAGAGGCAAAAGACACAGATGAATGAAAGCTAAGAGGCAGCTACAAACAGACGCATACTCACATCAAATCCCCTTTTGACAGCTTAGCTCAATGGAAACATGATTTAAGGCTTATTTCTTCTGTAAAAAGGTAAATCTCAAATATGCACACAAAAGCCTGTTCAACAACTATAGCCCAGCAGGGAGGTTATAAACTAAGACTATAAGTTATTGAAATGCTACAATTTACAACCTCCCATTATTGGGATATTTTATCCAAGCTTATGGAGCTAAGCAACCATGGACTGTATCCACTGAAACCATGAGCCAAGATAAGTCTCTCCTCTGACACCTTGCTCTCTTGGGTACTCTAACACAGTTATTCAAAAGGGATGAGAGTGACATGTAAAGGACTTCCTGAGTGACTCATTTTCTGTGACTTATCCTAGTAAATTATCAAACCCGATGTTGGTAAATTTATAAAGCAACTGAAACACTTATATTTTAATGGGGCTGCAAACTGGTACACTAGTCATGGAAAATAGTATAACAGATTTGAATAAAGTTAAACATACAATCACCACACACTGCAGAAATTCCACCTCTAAGGATGAACAGAGAACAGATGTCTCTTTTACCAGAGAGAAACAAGAATGTGTTTGTACAAAGACTTACGTATGTGTTTGTTCAACAATTTCATTTATCACAGCCCAACAGAAAACAACTCAACTATCTACCAACTGGTGAATGAATAAACCAGTTGTGGTATATCCATTTGATGGATTAATATTATGAGAAAGAAACCGGACAAACATTTAACAGTACATTGCATCAACAAACCAGTATACAAAGGAAAAATAAGTCAGACAAAAGACTGAAGATAGTATGCTCCTGTTTGTATGATATCCTGGAAAAGCCAAACTACAGGACCAGGAGAGGGGCTGGGCTGTTCCGAACAACTTACTGGACTGAACCCTTAGTTTTAGTGTATCTAGACTACAATTTAATTAACCTGACATTGGACAAAGCAAGCCCCCCTAGATGGCTCACATGTGTTAGGATGGATGAACAATTTCTTTCAAGAGTTATCAGCATCATAATCGCCTAGGGGGAGACAGCTTTTCTCCAGTGTTTATTCATATCAACAATTCTTGAATTCTGACTCTTAGCTTAGAGAAATTTTGGAATATGCATGAGACTTTGCCTAGAGTTGGGAGTTCTGAGATGGGCCTTTCAGTGCTAAAAGAAGGCATGGGAACATGGACAAGAGAAGAGAGTCCACATACAGTTTCAAGATGAGGCCGGTTATGCCCTTCACACACAGTAGGAGAATCATCTCCTCTTGGGGCTCTGGAGGTGGATGGGTCTGAGCACCATTTAGCTTTGTTCAGATTTCCAAAACAATCATTTTGTTTTGGTAAAAATCACTATATTTTCCTCTCACCTCTATTTATTCTGACTTTTAATTAGTTGGCATATGCATGTGTAGATATATGGATGTGGTTACATGTGCCTAGATCCTGTCTTAACAATTTATAATTCTTCTCTTCCAAACCTTTCTTAAACTCTTATTAATTTAACAACAAATTCTCTTACAACTAATAACAACATAGTCCTGGTTCTAAATCAGCTGAGTACTCTTACAGTGATGGTGACGTCTGAGGACTGGGTGCTGGTGTGCTTGACAGTTAGACCCCTCACCTCTCTCATTTCCTCTCTTTCCAGCTTTGCCCACGACTTTCAGGCCTCACCATTCTGGAGTGGCTCAGATCCCCCCCTCCCCGCCCCATGGGATTGATCTATGAGCAATGGATGATTGGTTACCCATCTTTCAGTTAATGCAGAGAAGGTGCTCCACACCTTTCTTCCCTCATCTGAAGTTTTTATTTTTAGCTGCTTAAATTGATACTTAAAAACCATGCATATTTTTAGGGAACTGCATGTTGTGTTTTGATCCTGTATACACTGTGTGAGGTTCAAATCGAGGTACGTTCATCTATTGCCTGAAGCATTTGTTGTTTCCTTATGAAAACACTTGAAATGCTTTTAGCTTAAAAAATATACAGTATATTACCATAATCTGTAGGTATGTCACCAGCAGCAGGGAGCACAGCTCAGTGTTGCCAACTGTACAGGCCTGAGTCCTCTCAGAGTAGCACCTGCCACTAGAGTTCAATATTGTGTCTGTGTAGCCTAAGAATCTCCCTAAGTCCTCAGCTCCCCATCTGTGCAGCCTGAGGCTCCCCCAGAGTCTCAGTTGCTCCGTCTATGCAGCCTGAGGAGCTCCTAAAGCCTCAGATGCCTTCTTTAGGGTTGAGCTGGCATTCTTGACTTGACACAGAAAAGGATTTTTGCATGAGTCAGAACAAAGCAAAATCACTGCTTAGGAGAAAGAACACACATGCAGAAGGAGTTTGAGTGGGAGAGAGGACCCACCTAAGTGCTTTGGTAGCAGCTATGTGTGTGATTGTTCAAAGGAGATGATCTATAGCTAAGTCAGAAGAAGAAGAAGAAGAAGAAGAAGAAGAAGAAGAAGAAGAAGAAGAAGAAGAAGAAGGAGGAGGAGGAGGAGGAGGAGGAGGAGGAGGAGGAGGAGGAGGAGGAGGAGGAGGAGGAGGAGGAGGAGGAGGAGAAGGAGAAGGAGAAGGAGAAGAAGAAGAAGAAGAAGAAGAAGAAGAAGAAGAAGAAGAAGAAGAAGAAGAAGAAGAAGAAGAAGAAGAAGGTGGCAGAGGAGGAGGAGGAGGAGGAGGAGGAAGAGGAGAGAAGTGTAATGCTCCTGTCTTTGTTAAAATTAAAAAAATTGATGAAATTATAGGTGATTTATGAAAGTGCAGGGAAGGCTTACGAATGAGGAAGAAATGTGACTGAGACAAAACATTCATCAAAATGACACACACAAGTCGTTTTGTCCCGTATAGATCATGCAAAGAAAGAGGTTAAGGCGTGTGTTTTATCCTGAATGTGGCTCATGAGTCGTACTAATAACTTTGTAGAATTTTTAAGAAGGCAGTATAGTTTCTATATACAGTTTCTATGTAGGGTGACCTCTAGTCACCTATGTGAAAATCCTTGGCTCAGTCAGCAGGAAAGACAAACCTGGTCTATGCAGGTGAGAGTCAGGGGCTCTTTTCCTTTCCTGTATCCTCTTAAGTCCCTCCTACCATGCCATACCCTCTGGCTTTGACTGGCTCTGAAGAGGAAGGGAGGCCAAGGGGTTGGAGTCAGAAAATGCTTTTGTATGTATTTTGAGTTCAGTTAGAAGTCAGGGTTCAGGGTTCAAATTCTGGTTTGTCTTTTACTAATTACATGAATGAAGGCAAGAACTGTTTATGTACCCTGGTTTCTACTGAAGATATCTAACTCCTGAAGACAGTAGTGTAAAAAGGATGATCCCTGGTGCCCTCTACTGCACCCCATTTCTGCCAGCTATAACAGGATGGTTAATAGTAGCTGCCTCATGAGAAACGGTGACACTGATTATCTGAGGATCCTGAGTGTGTATTGAGCTACCTGCCATAACAAAACTGAAGCCTGATTCCCAGTCTTCAAATGTTGAGGTATAGAAAGCACTAATGGTAGGATTGTGATGACATTGTATATCCCTTTTGCATATTTATAATAACATGTTAAATAATAGATGACTGAGAATATAGTATTTATAGGTATCTTTTATTCCTTCTCAAAATATTTAATAAAAAAAATTTAAAAAGTAAAAGAAGATAGCCAAGCATTGTGGCTTACCCTAGGGGTCTGAGGCAGGAAGACTATGAAATTCAAGGCTGACCTGGCATACATAGAATGAGTTCCAGGCTAGTATAGGCTACAGACTGAGATCCCATCAAAATAAAGCAGGACAAACAAACAAACAAACAAACCCTAAAATAAAAAGGGAATCGAGGAAAGGAAATAGCCCAATGAGTAAAGTGTTTGTCCTGCAATCATCGAGACCTCGGTTCAGATGGGCAGAACTCACATATTCCTTCTCGGAGGGAATGGAGACAGGCTCATCATGGACAGTCTGACTTACTTGGTGAACTCCCTGTTCGGTGAGTGATCCTGTCTGAGAAAAACCAGATGGGCGATTCCTGAAGAAGGGTCTTGGGGGTTGAACTTGTTCTACGCACACGTGCACTCTCTTCCACATGAGCACATCCACAAAGCCATACAAAACCAAACAACCCACCCCACACATACACAAAACATAAATGAACAGACCTCAGAGCAGCTGAGGAAGCCAAGAGGCAGAGGTGGGGTTATGACCTCAGTGCAGTGCTGGGAAAGAATGGCGCTGGAGTCCTCTGCTTGTCAAATAAATGCAACACTTTGTCAAATGAAACATTGGAGAGTTGGGGAATCCATGTAAACAGACAGTGGGAATGGATTTGAGTAAGAGTTTGAGCTCTGGAGGAAATCTCATTTAGCATGCCTGGGGAAAGAGGCCTCAGGGCCAAACCGTTCCCACTGTATAACTGCTCTCATAGATGACATAATTTGGGGTCATCTTTACAAGGGCTCTGATACAAAGGAAAAATGAACATGATTGAAACCTTACATCTCCTTGGGAACAGCTGAAGAACATCTCGATGTGAGAACGTTTTCTGTTAAAAAACGAATCAGTCATAAGCAAAATACTGGATTAAGTTTATTGAATGACATTAGATGAATAGGAAAGATTAAAGAATTTGATACAAGAGACTGATATTTTGTCTGTGTGAAAGATGTGAATAATAAAAATAGATCATTCGGGTCACAGTGCAAAGGAATATATTTGTGTACTGCTCAAGAGCCTGGAACTTTAAGCTGAGGGTCTCTCAATGTTTTTGGTTTTAATCCAAGACAATAAATCTTTTACAAGCAACCTTTCAAAGTAGAAGGACAATTTCCCCCATGAAGCTTTTCTCTAAAGCAGACCTGCTCTGCATCACCTTAGGCTCGTACTGCCTCAGCTTCCCAGGAACCTTCTGGAGACTACTGTGGAAGCCTGCTTTTAGCAAAGGTGCAAAATACCTGAAGTCCATCTCATAAACCTCTTGTTAGTACAAGCTACAAGTTCAGATTTAACATGTTAGTTTTCATTCCTCTACAATATAGGTTAGTTTAACACTAAACAACAGGTCTATTACCAAATGCATCCGAAGTGGGTATCACTAAATGCCTGTTCTCCAAATATCTTTCCTTAAGGAACAAGAGTGTGGGTTGAACGTGCAGAGGAGCTTGAGTGTCCCCTCTCAGCTCCTGCAGGATTGTTTTTCACCTACAGTCATTTTTTTTTTAAAGAGGGAAGTTATTTTCTTGGAAATTCTTCAACTAAGAATATAACTAAAATGCAGAGCAGGAATTTTAAAAAAGGGTGTAGGTGTCTTTTGAGGTGACAGTGGCTTCAGGCAGTTCTTCTCTTACTCACTGGAGCTTGGGCAGTTGAAGACACACCTTTGCTGTGAATTAAGAACAAAAACAAATTACACCTAGAGGAATGCACACAGGAAGCTATCGCTTTCCTCTGGTGACATCAGATAACGACTGCTGTGTACACCAGCTTCAGTTTACTGAACTGCCAGGACAGTCAGCCCTGTTCTAGCCCATGTGTGACAACAGCAGAAGAGGTGTTTGTCCTACAACTTTTCCTGGTTGTATTCTCCTACTTGGCTGGCTAAGAAAATCTCATGATATGCTTAGCTTACCTTCGGACAAATCTTAATACTTTCTGTAACCATTTGGCATAAGGATTTATACATATAGCTTTCTTGTTCTTGGTCCAGATCCTGGGGAGAAATAAACAAAAATAAAGTAGAACATTGTACACCTTGGTGAGCTGTGTGTGTGTGTGTGTGTGTGTGTGTGTTTAATAATGAAGAAAGTTGGTTATAAAAATAATTATTTATAGAAGAATGAAACTTGAGTTTTGATTCTGGAATAAATCCATTTGTGGTATGAGGCTGGAGGAACAAGAAGACTATCATTGAAATCCAAAGTTGACAGAATCTCATGTCATAAGCAACTGTCTCGTTGATAATCTTTATATGAGTGGGAGAAAGACCCAAGTGGCTCCAAAGTTGTGTTACTTCTAAAGTTATATTCCAGTATCATTCTAATGTGCTTGTCCCTTGAGCTCAGGGGACCAAAATAAACTATGGAAAATACTGACTTGAAAACATTCTATCTGAAAAAAAAAAAAAGAATATATTTTAACATGGAAGACGTTTCAAAGCTGATTAGTCTCAGTGACCTTCCTCCAAGCCACCAGTTGGCAAGGCTTTTCCTGATGTAAGAAATTGATCAGCAGCAGAGCCAACACGTGTAGGTGTAGATGATGGCCAACATTTGTCAAGTGTCACCGAGGGCCATGTGAGAAGTGTAACAGGCAATATGGTCATCTCAAGTCATCTTTCCAAAAGTTCTGTGCTAGAATAACTATTAGGCTTCTCACTGTCTGACGATGAGCTTGAAGCTCAGAGTTCAGACAATGTGTCCAAGATTGCAGAGCAAATATATGATGCTGCAGGCTTATTTGAATTTCTGTAAAAGTCTGATTCCAGATCCCACACTTTTAGCAACCATTTTCCAGGAGTTGTGACTTAAGTAGTTACCAAGTTCCTAGATGGCATTAAACTTTCTCCCTGCAATAGAAAAGTAAGGTCTCCCAAGCAACAGGAAACCAGAAGATTGCGCATTTTACTTGTGTGACCTCAAACAAAAAACAGTGTCTTGATGTATCAGATAAACAGTGGAGCAAGAACACGAGCTCTCAAGGCAGGACCTGCCAGTTTGGCTCTGGAATAACAATGGCAAAACTGGTTTATGTCACTTTGTATTTTCACCCCTGACTAATATGGATTCCTCACATTAATTTGCAGCATCCACTTCTTATTCTAATGTTCAAAATCCTGAATTTTATGAGAAAATATACAGAGAAACTTTCACTATTCCAAAACAATTGATGTTAGGAAAGCAGAGACAGTTAGAGTCTGACGCTTCCCTTGGTTGAGAGGTGAGAGCCTTGAGTCGATGGAGGAGAGATGCAGCCAAAAGGTAAGAGTTCTAGTGCTGTGTTCCTCCAGTGGCTGCCATAGCTAGACTTCACTGTTGAGTTTGAGGGAATTAATTGTGCTCTAGTTAGAAGTCTCAGCGGTGAAGTCACTGGTAAAAGTCTAAGCTATCATAGTGAAAAAATGTGTATTTTTGATAACCTGTATTTCTACTTTGCAAGTCAAATATATCTGGCCCCAGGTTCAAAACATTTGTTTCAAAATGAGACAAATTAACATAGCTGCTTACACATTTTGCAAAGTCTGAGGAAATTCTAGGGGACTGGGGATTAATGGGAGAAAGCTGGTCTAGTATCTGTGAGGTTCTGGGCCTCCTCTATAGCACTGGCTATGAGGAGATAAATGAAGAGGAAGGAGAAGGAGGAGAGAGAGGGAGGGCAGAGGATAACTGGGAGAAGTTGCCACTAAACAGCGAGGTCCCAGCACTGAAAGAGCTTCTGTAAGCTTGTGCAGATGAGACGGAGCCCTGACTTCATCCCTGCCTTCAGGTATGGCAGGCAGGTCAGCCTCCCGAAGCCTCCATGACTTCACTTCCTTAACCAACTTCAGCCTCTGTAACCACAATAGACAGCAGCTTGAGAAAGTGAGCAAGCAAAGGGAAAACAGTTTTGGATTGAAAAACAAAACCACCTTAAATACCTCAATGGTTTCATTAACCATTTCAGATATTTAGTAACATCATGCTGGTCTCTGAGACTTTTGCTACCATACAATTTGCTGGTTGCAAATATATTCCATATGATTTTTCACTAGGAGAGAGAAATTATGTAATTTTTTTTCTTGAAACTTACACAACTTCAGTTTTTGGGCAGCCATTCCCAGGGGGCGTAACTTGAATCCGGTCTATTATGTTGAGGTGGATAACGGTTGAGGTCACTCTGGAACACCTACATTTTAGGTTTGTGTAATGGGCCTCCAGAATACCTGTGAACACAGAGTCAGTCACTTTAACCCTTTGGACATAGAACCTAGACGTAGAACTGAGTTATTATTTTTTTATATTGCATTTGAAGAGTCAAACACTTCAAGCCAGCACTTGTAACTGCATATGTGTTTAGCGTGTGTATTTCTGGTTTGCCTTGAGTCCTCTCAAATGTTTCTTACCAAAACCATAATTGAACTGAACTGAACTTTTCATAATCGATACCTTCATTGACTGTCACAGTTGCGTGTTGGCACTCTGGTGACTTGATAATGCTTTAAAGGCACACAACTTTGTTACCACTAACGTGGTGTGAGATCAATTGATCTCCACTCCAAGTGCAAAAAGCAGAGGACAGATCCTACCAGAGGTTTTCAAAGACAGCCAGTCATCTCTCCCAGAGACCTTTCTCTTAGCACATCTGTCCATCTCCCCCACTTCTCTAAGAAAACACATGGAGGATGCTTCTTCACTTCTGTTTAATATCTTGCCCCTCTATGTTAGTCATAAATTATTACCAAAGAAAAATCAATAACAAACATTCAAGACTATATTGAGCCACAATATTTACTGGTTATAGACACTTTATTGGTAATTCATCTTGTGCATTTTCATGAAATCTAAGTTTAGTTTGTTTTAGAAGAAATTGATGCTGGCTAATCCAAGCATCTGAGAGACCAAAGAAAGATGATCATTATTAATTTTCTTTTAAGTTCAAAGTTACTCACTGTGACCTTGTCTTCCAAAACAAACAACAAACAAACAAACAAACAAAAGGTGTTTATCAAATCCTTTTTTATAAGTAAAATTTTTAAGTTCCCACAGCATTTATAGTTTCAAAAGCTGATCAGCAAACAATAATCAGAACGCCGCAGAACTGGCGTTATACACAGACTCTGTACTGATGCTGAAAACAGAGCATCTCCTAAGGGGTAACTTTGCCAACACCATTAGGGAAAGGTTCATGGAGAAAACAGGACTGAGTAAACATGGGGGTGGGGAGATTTTGCATCTTAAGAGTAATGGTTTATCCTGCAAACCTGAGTGTTTCTTTCTGATCACACATCCACCCCTTCAGCTGTACAGACATCTTGCCACCTAGTTAGGTACTTATCTATTCACCCAGAGACAGACTCCCACACAGGCTGGAAGTCAGCTTCTCGCCTCTGCT
Organism: Rhabdomys pumilio; assembly: GCA_030674055.1. Taxonomy (NCBI): domain Eukaryota; kingdom Metazoa; phylum Chordata; class Mammalia; order Rodentia; family Muridae; genus Rhabdomys; species Rhabdomys pumilio. Next base: position 99,364,868 of record JANHMN010000006.1, on the reverse strand, counting down.
GTATTTAGAGTGCCAGGTCTTACCATGTGCAATCATACTCAGAATGCTGAGCTCCAAAGACCAAGGTTTGGTGAGAAGTAGTGGTGTGCAGAGACAGAGTGAAGAAGAGCTATACAAAGAAGTCTTCCCACAGGGGACTGAACTGACAATTGAGCAATGCACATACAAACATACATCACATGAACACACACCCTCCAGCATCTCTTCTATAAGTAAAAAGGATCTTAACATCTTGAAAGCTTCCGTTTTGAAAGAGTTAAATCCCCAGGAATCTTACAGCTCAAAAATCTAGAAACAACTGAACATTTTCACCCCCTTTAGTTAAGACTGCCTTCCCAGTTTTAATTACAGAAGTACTGGGGAGGGTTTCTGTTTAAAGGCCAGGAAATCTTAAGTGAAAGTTCTCACCATGTCCTGGAGAGAGGCAGCTGGCCAGCAGGAAAAGCAGGACTGCTATGCTGAGCCTCATTCTGCCTGGAGGTGGAGTTCAACCTTCAGCTTCAGCTCAGAGTCTAAGCGTGGGTTCCCAGCTCTAGGCTCCTGTTTATTTATACCAGTGAGGTCCCTCCCACTGTCTCTGTCTTCCGTAGGTCAGCTGCAATGTCAGTTTTTCAAATCTCCCAAAATATTGCTGAGTTTGCCTTTACAGAAAGAGAAATTCATCTTGCAAATTTATGAATCTTTCTTAGAGCTCTGTTAGTAGAACCAAACATTTCTTGAAAATGCAGATTAAAAATGTCAGGGATGCTGTGGAGATTTGAGGGTGGAAATAAAAAGAGGAGAATGATAACATTTTGGAGACCCTCAAGTACTGTCTGTTTTAGTGCTAGATATCAAACCCAGGTTCTATAATAGTCTAGGTAAACAGTCTACCTCAGAACCCTGCCAGGCCACTAAGGTACTCGTTGGGAGTGCTTTGGTCACTGACCATAACTCACATACCTTCTTTTAAACCAAAGAACCCATAGCAAACTAGATAAAGCTGTAGGCTAATTCTGTCCTTGGTAGCTCCAACACCAAAGGTGTTTAAGTTAAGCACTCTACAGAACAGAGCCTGCAGTAATCGTGGCTTTGATCACTTCTCACAGTGAAAGGTCTGCTAAGTTCTTCCATATGTTCAAATATCAGCTTTATGACACCAGGACCAGGATGCATCATTCCATTATGTCCCCGGGAATTACAAGGGAGGCTCACACTTGGTAGGTGTTCAGTAAATATTTATACATTTGACAGACGTATAGATCCTCAAGCTGATTGTTCTGTGGGCTTTTCTACCCAACTTTCCCACCTTCTCATTTTACTGCCCAAGATAATGGTTATAATGTGATGGAAATCTTGAAAGGGGAAAGTGTGTGTTCAGTCTTGGTGTACCTATGTCTCAGTCCTTGGTGTACCTGTGTCACGATGAAATCAGGGGGGAACAGCTTTGAGGTGAACATCTTTGTGGTTGCTTTTGAAGGTTGATAAGCTGAGAACCGTGTCAGTGGAGACTCACTAGAACATCAGCTGTGGGCTCTGTTCTGTAGAGTGTTAAACTTAAGCACTTTTGGTGTTGATGCCGACAAGGAAAGGACTAGCCTACAGCCTTATCCAGTTCGCTATGGGTTCTTTGGTTTAGAGGAAGGTATGTGCGTATTGGCTAGTCTGGTCTTGCATGCCATTGAGCTGACATGCATAAGGGTGTATGTATCACATACCTTGGGTCACAGAAATCAAGTTTAGTTTTCTGGGATGACTTCTTGAACAGTTTGGTGCTATGAATCAATTGCTGTTGTGAACGCTCAGTGTCTTCAGTGCTTCAGTATGAACAGTGGTAGGGGTGTGTGTGTGTGTGTGTGTGAGTGTGTATATGTGTGTGAATGTGTGTGAGTGTATGTGAGAGTGTGTGTGAGGGTGTGTCTGTATGTGAGTGTGTGTGTGA
>JANHMN010000006.1:99332138-99362759 GCA_030674055.1 Rhabdomys pumilio | reverse complement strand
GTGTGTGAGGGTGTGAGTGTGTGTGAGTGTATGTATGTATGTGAGAGTGTGTGTATGTGTGTGTGTGTGTGAGGGTGTGTCTGTCTGTGTGTGTGTGTGAGAGAGAGAGAGAGAGAGAGAGAGAGAGAGAGAGAGAGAGAGAGAGAGAACACATCCTCTGTGCAACAAGTAGGCCTTCCATAATGATTGTAACAATAGGAAAGTTAATCATGAGATAGTCTAGACCATCTTGTCCTGTCTGGCAGTTCTAGCCATTAGAAAAGTTGCTCCTCCTCCTCTTCTTCCTCCTCTTCCTCTCCCTCCTCCACCCCATCCTCCTCTTTTCCAGTAGTGGGAACTGAATGATCCAGAATTTTGAACATACTTGGCCAGTGCTCTATTATTGGACTGTGTTCCCAGTCCAAGTTCTTTCCTATGAATGTGTGGCAACAAGTTCATTCATGGAGCCCTACTTCCATTTGCTGTCACTGAATGAAAGAACACAACACTTTGTAATGAGGTGCCCCAAACATTTGAAATCAAAGTGGGTCATTGATTTTCCTGGGAGACTGATGTGCAGATGGGCTCTGGGCTAAGAAATCTATTCAGAATAACTCCAAAGATGTTAAAGGAGGGGAGAAGGGAGGGTTGAATGGCAGTGCTGACGTGCTGAAGCCTGCGACCACATGCCAGGAAGCTCCAGAAAAGGGACCTACTGTAGGTGCCCCTTAATAGACAGATATGTCCCTGTGGCACAGAAAAAGTGAGTGATGTGAGAATCCCAAGGAAATGGTGGGGACAAAGGTGGAAGAGAGCTCTGAATAAAGCCAGCAACTTTCTAAACTGGCTTTTGGTAGAATACTTTAGTTGTAAAAAGTAGAATTCTTACAAAGTTATAGCTGGTCCTTCTCAAACCACTATCAGTGGGCTGGACTGTCACCCAAGATAGCTTGTCTCAATGAAGCATACAATATAAGAGGGAAGAAATTGAAGGCTTGCACATAGATCCCCGAAGCTGCAGCTCACTTCTCATCCTCCAACAGCCTCTATAAATGCCAAATGTCTCCCTCTCTTTTCTCACACACCCCTTTGCCTCTGTCTTTGCTGTTTGAAATAAATGGTTCAGTCTGTTTCAGTCAGTATCCAGTCCCATCTCTGCCTCCTGTCTCTTCAAGCTGCCTCAGAAATCTAATTGCTTCACTAAAAGAGCCACCAGGCTTGAGACATGATTCCAGAGACTTCCTGAGTCTGATTTTTTGTCCCTTCACACTCAGGGATCTGTCTTTTTTATGCCATCCTTTCTGCCTCAAGATGGGATTGGGGGTTGGGCCATTCTGGTAGCCAGATCATCTCAGAATCAGATTCTCCAATATCATTTAGAGTAGCTGTATGTATTCTAAAATCTTAGAAGCCCAGGAGCAAGAAATTTAAGCTGATAGAACCAAATCTTAACATTTTGTTTTTTAATTTTTAATCTGTAGTGTGTGTGTGTGTGTGTGTGTGTGTGTGTGTGTGTGTGTGTGTATGTACACGTGCTCATGAATATGTGCAGGTATGTGTGTGCCCTGGCAGATGTGTATAGGTCAGAAGACAATTTACAGAGATTGGTTCTCTCCTATAATTTGGGTTTCAAGAACCGAACTCAGATGGTCAAGCTTGGCAGTAGCAGCCTGTACTTGCTGAGCCATTTCAGCAGCCTAAAAGTTTTTATTTTAAAAATAGCTTTGTGGGAGTCTTTCTTTAAAAACATATAAAAAATGTGTGTGTGTCGGGGGGATCTAAAAATTAAGGGGAAAATTTCTCCTTGATTTTGTAATATATCATATTCTTTCTCTAGACTCATTAAAACTAGGAGTCTTCATACCTGGGACCTTAAGGTGTAGTCTACAAATGGCCACTGTCACTTTCACATAGGCCAGTAATTTCAGAGACTCAGGAGCCCATGGCAAGAGGATTGAAATTTCAAGGCCAGTCTAGGGGGTCAAATTGAATTCCAGCCCTGCCTGGACAATGGAATGGAACTCAATCTCAAAATAATTGATGATAAAAACCAACCTGAAGATATAGCTTTAGTGGCAGAGGCTGTCTGCCGTGCACGAGGCTTCTGAATGCCTAGCACTGCCACCATCGCCACAACAAAACCAACAAGCTCTCAGGCTCTGTCTTTTAACAAGATTCTCAGGAGGTTGAACACACTTTAAAGCCTGAGAGACAGGGCGTGGCAGATCATAAGCTGTAGAGAGTGCTGTGCCCAACCTTCCAGTGAGATCCTATGCATATTCACGTAATCTTCAGTATTCATTAGCATAAATTGTCTCTCCAGTGCGATGCCCAGATGACAAAGAGTGGTCCACATGCCATAAGACCTAACTGCAAAGCCACAGCAGTAACCAGGATGCTCCGTGAAGTTTCTAAGAAGTGAAAAGCACATTGAAATGAGGAGTAGGCATCACAGAGACATCTGCCCGTCTAGGTAGTCAGCAGGCAGTGAGAAGAAGACCCATACTAGAGTTTTAAATGATTGATATGAAGCAGTGAAAATTCCTTCTACTTTTAAAGTAATTTTTAATAACTGGAGGCAAAGGCCATTGTGACAAATCTGAAAATGTTCCCCCCCCCTTATTTCACTCAACTTAGCTAGAAAACAGAAACTGATCTTTTTTCGTGGACAAAGGTGTTATCTGCAAAACATCTGCTATCAGTTTGCCTACTAATAACCTTTTGGCAAGATAGCAAAGCTTTGCAACGTGTGGGTCAGTGGTCTGGGTTTGCACCCCAGCACCAGCACTTACTGGTCTGTTAACCACTCTATGCTAGCTCTTGTGACAGTAACAGTGGGACTGGGGCCAGCTACACCATCATAGAGAGTCCTGTGGACTGGATCATAGCATTTAGAAAGGGCTTCTAAGTCTCTGGGCAAACTCCACTCAATAAGTGGACTGTCTTTCACCTTTGAGAAAACACAGATAATAAAAGACAGGATGAAATGGCTGTGGTTTAGACAGTGAATCACAAGGAGTTACATGGCATGTTAAAAATCTCAGGTCCACACTGTTCACCTTTGTCATTGCAGACGTTCTCTGGTCAAAGAGCTGTCTCTCTTTAAGGGACTCTCTTGATTTCCCCCCTAGAACACACCTGTAGACATTGTATTCATTTTAAATGTACTGCAGTTCTACAAGGGAGGTGTTCTCTCTCTCTCTCTCTCTCTCTCTCTCTCTCTCTCTCTCTCTCTCTCTCTCTCTCCTATTTGTTTTTAGACAGCTCTATTGAGTTATATCTGAGGCACAAAGGACTGCACATATTTAATGTGAGCTGTTGGGTTTATCTGGACAAATGTGAACACTGACATCGGCTATCATTTCCCCCTCCAATGAGCTGCTCTAATAAAACCTACTGTTTGCCATTCAATTATATCAAGACTTCTACTTGTGGAAAAGTCACTCGTAAAAAGTAATTAACTGCACATTTAAAGTGTCATTCAAAATCATCTCACATGCACAGAATCGCACACAACCTTGAATCCTACACAAAGCAATTACCTCTTGAAGTTGTAATTCCCCCGGAGACTGATAGGTGGCAGCATTTCTTACAAAAACCGTTTTCAGGGAGAAAAGTTCTGGCCTCAGGTAAAGAGCCTCTGGTGGTGGGCTGACAAGAGGACTACGGGCACAATATTCAAAGCAATTTGAAAATCTTGTTCATTGCTTTTAAACGCAACACCATGAGCGCTGAGAAGTTTTCATTAGGCCAAAATGTTCATCACGGAGTGGAGGAAAAACCCCTAAAAATTTGAAACAATCCAACAAAACCTGGGCCAAATCCAGTGTGTCTAGAGGTTGCAAAATCAAACTGCACGTCAGTTCTCTGGCATGTGATCGCATTTGGCCTCCGCAGCAGCTAGAGTCGAACCTCCTGTGATTAGAAAGCTTTCTGAATACAACAAGGCTACCACATACCAGTGTCAAAGTGATTGACGATCGAGCCATTTGTCTTGGGCTTTTAAGGCACGGAGCGAAGAACACCAGTGCAGTATTCATCCTGCTTCTCCCGTTTGGATTCTGTAATGTATACATTATGTTATCATCTGTTTTCTTCACCTAGCACATCTGTCTTACAGCTAGGAATGGAATCCTGGACATTATAAATAGGAATCAGAAAACGCATCCCTATTAGGGCTGGGGCTGTGGTCCGTGAGCACAAAACTTGCTTAGAAGGTGGGAAGCCTAGGCTTCCCCAGTACACTTATAAACAGCAGAGCAGCGCTACTTAACATGGAAGGCGTTCGGCACATCTGTCTGTTGCCGGGTTACCCTCAGGTAGGCTCTGTCTCATGTTTCTTTGCCAGTTTTTCTTATATCTCAGCAGCCATTAAGCTCTTCTCGTTGCACACTGGTATCTATCCAGTAGCTTACTTTTAGCCATTTCTTAGATACCCACTAAATCATATTCAAAAAGGAACTAAGTAAGCTGGACTTACTCTAGTATTCCGAGTTCTGGCAAATGGTATCATCATTTACCCATGTGTTAAAACTTCTGTTACCCTAGTATTTCAAGTTCTGGCAAATGGAATCATCATTTATCCATATGTTAAAAATCCTGAAAGTCACCTGTACCCCATCTCCTAATGAGCCACTGTTTGGTCTCTGACAGCTGGTATTTTTAGTTCTTAAAATGTCTCCATGGTTTTCACCTCTCTTTGGGCACATTGTATTTTCTATTCCTGAGCACTATTGGATTTTTTCCTTAATGTTTTTTTTTAAATAATATTACAATCGTATGGGATGTGATGTGATATTTCAAGATATGTATAGATTTGGATAATGATCAAACAGGAACAATTAACCTATTCATCACCACATATATAATTTCTTTAACAGTATTTTATTTTAAAAGATTTATCTTTTTTCCCTAATATATGTGTGTGCTATATGCATGTCAGCCCTCTTAGAGGGTCCCCTGGAGCTGTAGTTACAGGCAGTTTGTGAGCCAGTGTGGGTGCTGGGAACAGACCTCAGGTCCTCTGAAAGAGCATCAAAAGTTCTTAACTACCGAGCCATCTTTCCAGACACCTAGTTACCATTTGTTAGTGCTGAAACATTCAAAACCCATCTTGAAGAGATATCATCTCGCTAGTGCCAGTTAAAACAGTGGTACTCACTGTTCCCATGGCAACAGCACCTCTCCTATGAGCCGTTCAATCTATTTTTCACATAGCAGTGAGATCTGCTTCTCAGAACGGATGCTTATGTTGTTGCTCTGCTTCAAGGGCTGTTCTGGTGTGAATAAACCCTCCTGTAGATCCTGCCAGTTCTCAACTTCATCCCCTGCCTTAGCTCTGCTTGCCCAGTTTTCAGGCCTGTTGATCAGAGGACTTCGAAATGACCCAACTGGAAGCCCGAAGACCGCTGGATGAGTACCTTCTACAAAGACTCCAACTTTACGTTCTAATCAATGCTTCCTTCCTAAGTCACAGTACCCAGATGCTATGCTTTCTCTTCAAGATGTAGTAATAAGGCTTCGTTGTTTATTCATCCTCAAAAACACCAATTGTGGCGAGGCTAGATATATGAATATTTTTTGTGCTTAGAGTTGGGCCATAACACATCTTCTTCCTGTATATATGTGTTTACTGTAGAGTCTCCAGTTGGTGTAAAAGAAAGAAATGTTCCCCAACAAGCATGAGCTATACTGTATTGTCTCAATGTCCAGCTTCTATAATAGCTCAGTAATATTTCCTGCTATTTAAGTAAACTAATAAATATTTATTGAGTAAATATGAGGATCTGTATGATTCAAGGACCTCTCTTTGAGACAGCGTAGACCTTGAGTGGAGATGCTTAGAGTGAGTCTCATTGATCTACCCTCCTATCTCCAGGCAGACACTGCTGACAGGGAAGGGGAATGTGATGGGACCCAATGGTGATTATCATTGCTAGAGGACAGCTCCCTCCCTAACCTGGCTGTGTACCATTCCTTCTGGCTGCATCTCTCGTGGTATTATGCCCAAGTCGCAGGGACCCCAAAGACTACTGAGATGCCAATCCGATGCAAATACACAAAGGGCTTTATAACAAGCTCTCGAGTAAGGACTCTCACCATCGACTCTCACCGTCACCGTCACCATCGCATTGGGTCAGAAGTGAGAGACTCAGGTCTACGGGTATGGGGTATTTATTGTGGTAAGCTTGGAGACTTTTCATATGAGCCAACAAGTTAATGTTTCTAAAACATTTTGGTGTAATCTGAAGGAACTAAAGATGGAGTAGAACCACCTGACAAACAGGACGGCGAGGTTATCTATTTTCTGCAGGATGTCTTAGGTTATCTATGTGTACCTTGACCTAGCTGTTGTAGCCTGACTGGTTGTCGCTATGGGGGTAGGGGTGTGGTGACGGGGGAGTGTTGCCATAGTATGTTTGCTCAAATTGGCTTTGTGGTTTTCCTTTTGGAGTTGGAGTTTAGCCTCTGGAGCTTCTTTGCAAAAACAGAATTGTCGGGCTTTAAGTGGGAGACTTGGAGTCTCGCTGTCATGCTGCAGGCCAGCTATCCCTTGACCCTGGACCAATTTCTCCATCACTGGGGCACATTTGTAACCGCCCGTTGCTGGGATATTTGCCCCATTCCAGTCCCTTTGGAGGCAGAGCACTGGCCAAAAAGCCAAGCCTGGTGTTTTCCTCCACTCCAGCCCCTCGAAGACTGAAGGGTTGTTGCCATGTTGGAATGTGAGATGGCTCTTCCCTTGCTCCTTGTTTCACTGTCTCCTCTTCAGACGCGTTCCAACAAGCACCCTGCTCACAGGAGTTGAGAAGGGGGGACGGTTTTTCTTGTACCTCTAGCTATCCCACCCTTTCTCACGTTGGGCCTGGTATGGCAGCAGAAGTCAAGCACCTGTGTGGCTTTCTTTACAAGGAGGAGGTGGGGCCCGGAGCTAGTGCTGCTCTGGGTACATTGTGCATTGTACAAAGAAGATGCTTTGTCTTTGGCCTGTGAAAGTCAGCCAAACATTTAGCACCTTCATTGTATGTACTCGGGTCGCTGAACTCAATGCAGCCTGGCTGTGAGATTAAAAGCAAAAGCTAGGATTACTTCCATAGTTGGTGACTCGGGGTGTTTGATTTTCCAATACTACACATTTACTTGATTACAAAGTAAGACATCTTAGTAGTGATCTCAAAGCAGCAGTTACCCATACTACACAAGAGAGGAGAAATTAAGGGTGATTTCCATAGACTTTCTAGCTGCCTCCATGACACACAAAGGGACTGTTTATTGAGGGGAAAGGAAACACGAGAAATTACTTTATGACCGACTTTGTGGAAATTAAGGTTTTGACTTGTGCTCTTTGTGTATTCCCATGATGTAAATACCCCAACTATGGCAATTTCAATCTGCAAATTTAAGATCACTGCCCATGGCACTGGGGAAAGATTAATGCTATCAGTCTTAGCCAGTGCCTGCATGCCAGTGAGTCAGCCCAGTGGCCTATGAACAGAGCCAGACAATTGCTTCTAGGCTTTGCAACTTGAACAGTTTAATGCTGTGCCCTGCTATCCATATGAACAGAGCCCTGGCTTGTCTGAACACTGGCTGTTCATAAGCTGACAGCCAGGAGCAGGTTTTGAGCTACAATGAGGCTGTCAACACTAGTAAAAAAGGTGATGAACTGGATCCCTGATAAACATTGTCTCAGCATTGTTAGAGTTGTTTCTCTGTGCAGAGGAAGGCAATTGTTCTACTGATCTTGAGTTCTAGGGAAGTGGTGCTTCCAGGGTCTTGCTCAGGGCCTAAAGCATTTGGAGTAGCCGCACTGGTTCAGGTTTCCAGGACAGGAGGAAAAGCTGGGTCTCTGTGTTCTTAGAGTTGTCTGTGTTGTCTCCCTCCCTCTTTGTCTGAATTCACTGGTAGAGCCCAGAGCTCTACTTAGGCCAAAGCTGGGCTCCTTCCACTGCAATGGGATCTACAAGTGTATTCAACCCATGTGAATAAGAGGTACCTGTTAAGAGGCAGCTGTTTCTTCTCAAGGTAGAATAGACTTGCTTGCGTGGCCGAGACTTTCAGTAGATTGTCTTAGCATCCAGCAACAACGATGACCTTCTGGGGCTCATCTCCTAAAGCAGATCCCTGCCTCCTTTTACATCTAAGCAGCTCTCTCTTTGCCATCACTGGGGTAGTGCTGACCCAATGTCTCTTCTCTACAGGCTGGTCACAGGGCACTGAGGTATAGGTCCCTCTACCCAACAGTATTTAAGCACAGAAGGATTTTACTGGAATTAAGAGACCTAGATTTGGGAGCTCATGCTTCTTCAACTAACCGTTTAAACTCTGATCTCTGAATATTCTCATTTTAAAAAGAAGACTAATATCAGTGTGCTCAGGTAGGAATGCTACAAGAAGTTTCACATATGTGGAAGCCCTTTGTAAGGGATGATTTTGAGCTTTAAGCTGGTTTTCTATTTCATCAATGTTCCCTTTGTGCATTTTCGCTCTTGAGGATAGTTTCCTCAAAGCCACATAGAGAAACAGCTCTACTCCGGAGGGCCAGGTCTCAAGGGACCATTTATTCATTTCTGACAGCACCCCCATTTACATATCCCAGGCTTCTTGAGTAATCCTATAAGAGGACGGACGTGGGAGACGGTGCGAAGTGATAACTGTTGCTTCCCTCGCTGTAAATCAAGGCGGTGCTGTCTTAAGTGTGCTTGGCTCATATTTAATTTGAGCTAAGCATTTCACTTTATTAGCAAGTGACTCATTGCAGCCACAAACGGGAAAACGAAGCAGACCTTCAGTTTTCACAAATCTCTGGTCAGGAGTTTCTCTCCTTGTGGTTTAGAAGAGTACACACGGGAAAGAGTTGTCCCCAAACCACTGAAATCTAAGGGAATTCTGGGAGACTAGAGCCTCAGAACATGGTAGAAACTGTAAAAAAAAAAATCCCATTAAAGCCATATTGATTATTAATTAATGGAGCTTGGAATCTCTCTCTTTAAACTGCAGCTAATAAAAATTTACCAGACTCTGTTTAACTGCCCAGGATAAAAATTCTTTGTTTCAGAAGTAATTTTAGGTAGGAATCTAAATCTTAGGCTACAACAAAGAAGTAATCACAGGCAGGAATCTAAACATTAGGTTAGAACAAAGAAGTAATTTCAGATAGGGATTTCAATTTTAGGCTAGAACAAGGAAGTAGGCTTCAGACATGAAAACGACCTTGGGCTAGGACAGGGAAGTAGGCTCAGATACTTACGTCATCCTGATAAGCCTTTAGAAACAGTGATCATGGGAGTGTTCACATAACTGGGTTTAATGCCTTGCTTTTTCTTTGACTATTTGTGTTTATTGTCTTGCTTGTTCCTTGACTATTTGCATCTATTGTATTGCTAGACCCTCAACCTAGAACTGACCTTAATACATGCATGTAATTAAAATGGGATAAAAGCATAAAGGAAGAGGGGGAATGGGATAGGGGGTTCCAGGGAGGGGAAATGGGGAAAAGGAATGACATCTGTATTGTAAATAAATAAAATATCGAATCAAAAAAAGAAAATAAGCAATCAAAAAAATTCTTTGAACCTTGAGAGACAGTGAGGCCCATTGCTACTATGGAATCTGGAAAGGCCCTGGACAGCCAGGATGCCAGCCCAGTGACAGCCAGCTCTTGTCACAGACTCTGAATCTTAAGTGACTTAAATCCATGATGTAAGTGGATTCTGCCTGTGGCATGATCTCGGTGTGGTCCTTGTCTAGACACCTGTGGTTTTCTCTGCTAGGGCAGCTTTGCCATGGATTCCAGGAGTTTTTCATTGCCCTCCCAATAATCTCTTTTATTATTTTTAACTGTATATTGGGAAACTATCATTGCATATAGTTATCAAGTACAGAGGGATGTCATATGTCCAGTGGGAAATGATTGACTCACTAGATCTGTCAACTGAAATGTCGTCATCTCCTCCTCCTGTCCCATTGCAACGTTGTACCTTTTGGTCAACATCTTTCCACTCCTCCTGCTCCCTAACTTCTGGTAACTACCGTCTAGGAGCTGGACTTTTAAAGGTGTCAAGTGTAGGTAAAGACATATGATGTCTGTCTTCCCAGGCCTGAGATACTTGGTTTAGCACTTTCCCCTGGTTACTTTGCTGAGCACTTTCCATCCAGTGCCTGTGGCAAATACTAGGTTTTCTTCTTACCTAGGTTGAATGACATTCCAGTGCATGTGTCTACAGGCCTGCAATTTTCTTTACCCCTTCTTGATTTTGAGATACATTTGTATTAGTTCTATGACTTGATTCTTGTGAATAATGCTTCAGTGGATATGACATGACTTCTTTTGACTACAATACATGGAAAGGGAATTGATGTGTCAAGTAGTAATGATCTAGAGATTTCTTTTCTGCTCATGGTAGCCAGCACTGCTCTCCACTTGAGCTTAATGTAGGTGTGCATCAAGGCCAACTGAGTTCATACTGCCATCAGTATAAACTTTGCTTTGAACAACCAGAGTGTGGAATCCCCACCAAGGAGGATGAGCCAAAGGCTATATCACCCATCACCCTAGCAGATCTTGTCTTAGCTGTTCAGCCTTAAGCACAGGTGCAGGGATTTGTGTGCACAGAAAACCTGCTTGTTAGGCTTTAAAAAGCTAATGCGATATTGTGCCTTGCTTTGTTGAGTTATTATGAAATGAATAATTTTGTTTAAATAATTTCTAAGAAGGACTATGCAAGCATAAGGACGTGAGTTGGAGGCCCAGCACCATGTACAAATGCCAGCTGTGGTGACACTGGCTAAATAGCTAGCACTGTGGAGGCAAAACCAGAAGCATCGTTGCGGCTTATTGGTAAGGCAATGTAAATTGATGCGCTACAGGTTTAATGAGAGACCCTGTCTCAAAAAGTAAAATGGAGAGTGATTGAGGAAGTAACCTGAAATCTACCACCTCTGGTCTCCATATGCACGCATGCCTGCATATGTGAATACACACACACACACACACACACACACACACACACTGATTATTTCAAAGACTGAATTTATTGGAGTTTAATCTTCCTATAAATGGATTCTGTGAATTTCCCATAACATTCATTTATTTAAAATGAGATGTCAACTTCAAGGAGCACTTTTAACCTTGGCTCATGTACTGTTCTCTCAGATAAAAACAACCCCCACAACCCCAAACAAACAGTCAAAATTGCTTCAACTCAGTTGAAGAAAATTCAACTGAATTTTCCTCTGATTAGATTCTAAATACAGAAGAGACATTCTGCAAAATGACATTTCTGATGAGTATAGTAGATGGCTAATAATCTATACTTAAATTGGATGTTATTCTCTTCTAAATTAAAATAAATCTTACCCACTTCTGGAGCAACTCAACAGAAAGATTTGTGATATCTTAGAACTTCCTGAAAGCCCCAAGAGGCTGTGATCACAATGGAAGTTTCTTCTACTCACATCAATCAGAGCAGTGTCAATAGAGCACTTACATAGGCCATTCACTTTTGGTACGTGTGAGATGATACGGAGGTGTTGGGGAGACTGAAAGGACGAGTGATGTAACTATTCATACACCTGCTGTGCAGTCTGCAGGAAGGAGCATCAAGCAGCCTGAGCCACTTGCAAGCATGAACATTGTTCACAGTTTCTTTATGACTCCAGTGAAACAGTCAATTCTTCCCAGATACTTCCAAATACAAGCTTTGTACGAAATGTTTAATGTTCAGACTTGAGGTTGAGGAGGTAAATTTTAACACAGTTTTGGCCAATTTCTTTCACCCCACCTACAATCAGAAGCACAGCCTTCACATGTGCTTCTGTAAATGTCAGAGTCTATATGTGCTCTATGACAGTCTAGCCTTTCCAGTCACAGAAACCTAAAATAGAAACCTTAGACAGGCTGGAAAGAGAAGCCTCTCAAAGGAAATGGTATTGGCCATGGGATTTACATTTCTGGTAGTGGTAAAAGGGAACTTTCTGATGTAGTCTTCCTGGCTTAGATTTACCTACGTGACGCCTTGTAGTCATTTTCATGACATCGAGAAGGGATGGGGTTGGAAGTCTGAGACGGTTGATCCTTGAGGAGAAATGGGCATTGGTCAGTTTGCCATTACTGTAGCAGATACTCATAAAGAAAAAAAGTTAGTTTGGCTCAGGTTGGAGATTCCAGTCCACATGGGACTGGTCCTACTGTGTTTAGGCCTGTGATGAGGCAGTAGCTCACAGTGGGGACATGTGGTAGAGGTAACCCCACTCCCTTTTTGATGAGTGAGGGAACAAGGAAGGAAAGAGAGGGCAGGAGAGAGAGATGCCTGGGGATGCCTTAAGTGACTCAAAGGGCTCTCAAAGGACCCACCTCTGAAAGGCTCCATCATTTCCCTGCATGGCTATTCTGGAGATCAAATGTTTAATTCATGAGTCTTTGGGGAAATAGTCAAAACCCAGACTAAGAGCTGGAGGCCTAGGGATGGAGAGTCAGAGCTTAAGGAATTAAAATGAAGACATTGTATATGAGGAGTAGAGTCTCTGAGAACACATTAATAGAATGAAGACGAGGCCAGGTCTATGTCAAAAGCTAGAGAGAGCTTCTTCAAGGCCAGAAGACCAACTGATAGTCAGTTTAGCAAAGAAACCTCACTGGTGACATATGCATACACATAAAACAAGGCTATACATTTCAAAATGAATCCCTCTGGACTGGAGGACATGGTGTACCCCTGGAATGTCAGCATTTGGAAAGCTGAGGTATGAAAGCCTGGAGTTCAAGGTCATCCTGGGCTTGAATATAAAACACAAATCCTTCTAGAGTGTTCTTTCTACTGGGTCTAGCTGTACTTAGCCAACTGGAGTGCGGCAGTAGCAAGGTTACTTTACTTCCAGAGTGATTGCCAGCATTCTCAGTGGGTAGACGGTGAGGTGTGTCAGAATCTCTGGAGGCCAGGATTAGTCTGATTTTTTCCTTGTTATTTTGAGCCATTGCTCCCAATAGTAGGTTGTTTTATAGTGTATGTGTAAGCATGGTGGTGAGAAATAGTAGAGTCAAATATTTCCCCAACTTTACAACATTTGATTATCCACTAGGACTTTTTATTTAAATATTAAAGTTATAAAAATGGTTTAAGGAGCAGGAGAATGCCCCTTGGGTGTGGGTGTCACAATAGTTAGTGAAAGAGATATTTCCTTCTCTCTCTCTCTCTCTCTCTCCCTCTCTTCCTTCCTCCCCCCCTTTTTTTTGTAAATTGAAGAAAGAAAAAAAATCAGTCCAAAGAACTGAAGTAAAAATACTCTTGGCACATCCCTGGAGCGTTACATAGTCTCGAAGGCCTTCAAGTAATGAAGAGAAAACGGAGTCGTTGAGCACAAGAGTCCTTGAGATAAGTGCAGGTCAGAGGGAACCAATAGGAGGAGCAGAAGAGATTCCTACAGGAAACTGGTCCACACATTGCCACCAATCCTGTGGTCAGTGTGCATGGACAATGGCTTGTACATTGTCCTTGCATCTGGTCAGTTATGATGGAACATGAGAGAATGGGAAAGCCAGCTAAGCTGGGTCTCTGCTTCTGCTTGCTACTAGTTTCCTAGTATCCTAGCGACTTGTTCCCTTGGCCATCGGTTTTCTAATCTTTAAAGAACTAGTTAGTGAAGAACGGCATGAGATAAAGAAGATGAGCTATTTGAAGCACCATTTGTCACACAGAGTTTAATGAAATATAACAAATGGTGGTTGTATATGCCCCCAAATTGGCCCAAGACACCCAAGACCAAGTTCTCAGAAAAAGGAGATTTATTTGTCCCAGAGGGACAAAGGGCAGTGAATAAAAGACAATGGCAGGAGATGAAGAAAAAAGAAGAGGAAAGGAACAAGGGAGAGGAGAAGGGAGGTGTTCTGGAGGGACAAAGGACTGTCTCTGGATAGAGAGACAGATGTGGCACATAGGCAAATGGCAGTTTATAAGGGTAAAGGGGGAAAATCCCACTTTAGGACAAGTTCCTGAATTTTAATTGGGCATGTTAATTGGGTGAGCCAAAGGAGGCTTTTGATTGCTGGACTTCAATACTTTGATAGCTGGACCTTAGTAGTTAGCCAAATAAGAAGGAACAAGTGACCAGATACGGGAATAGACCTTGGGAGCTAGCTTTAGGAATGTAACCTAACTTTTTTTTTTTTTTTTTTTTTTTAAGCAAGGCAGAGGAAATGGGGGAAGGCCAAAGGCTACCAGTGACATGTTTGGCATGCTCAGGGCACCTAGGGCCCCTTCAGTGATCATCCTTGATGAGCAATCCAGGTGAGAAGAAGACTCAGTCATGTCTTCTGTTTAGCTGTGGGTATAACAAGCTGTTTCCATGGAGAGGATGGAAGCTCTTTATCCTCAGCCTTGTTCCCCCAGCCGGGCTCTGCAGGCAACACTAAGCCTTACTTGCTTTGTCTTCCTCACACTCTAACCCACACTTGGCCCACACTCAGTAAGAGTTCCTGCTACCCCTTGGCTTCTCTGCTGACTGACTAAAAATGAACGCTGATGGGGAGAAGCGAAACTAGAGACCTTTATTAAAGGAGAGGAATGTTCCAACTTAGCATCCTTTTCTTGTTTTGACTTGTATTGCAAGTCAGATACCAGACACACTGGTGTACTTTTAGAGAGCCAGTCAGGATAAACCTAACACTGGAGACTTCAGCGCTGGGGATGACTAAGAAAAAGAGACCTCATGTTGCTGAATGAATGTGTTTTACATTATCTGCTCAAGAGGATGCAGTTCCCCACCTCCTACACATCAGCTCTGCCTGAGGTGGAGCCTCCTGTGTGTGTTGGGGGAGCTATGGTGTCTCACTTCATTTTTTTCATCCAATTTGAAATTGTTCTGCAGATTTTCTTCTCCGCCATAAAAGTTCCCTAGTCTGCAAAATTACCCACCAAGCTTACAGAAGACTGCGTCAGTATTCTACTTCCAAATGGAACAAGCAATGGTTGAACCAAAGTCTGGAAAATATGGCTTCCCAGCAGGCCATTAAAGCCACTGTTTCTCAGTGCCTGAGCCCTGCCCTGAGGGTGAGCTCTGGCACTCAGTCCATGGTAAGGGACTGATTGCTCACAGCCCTTGCCTGAGCCACTTTCTCTTATGTCTTGTGAATGTGGAGAATGCATAATAGCTGGCAGATGTTGCCTCTTTTGTTACCCTAAGCTCACTGCAGCTGGCCTTCTGGAAGGCAAACAGTTAAATAGAGGAGCTCAGAGTGGAGCAAATGTAGCAAGGCTGTTAAGAACAGCATCTCAGGTTAAAGAAAAAAATATTCTTTTCACTGAAGATCTGTTACACAAATATAGTGCGATGGGGTTTGCAAGATGGCTCAGCAGGTAGAAATGCTTGCCACACAAGCCTGGTGACCTAAGTTCCATCCCTGGGAACCATGGTAACTCATTCCAGACACTCTAA
This sequence comes from Rhabdomys pumilio, assembly GCA_030674055.1. Lineage (NCBI taxonomy): Eukaryota > Metazoa > Chordata > Mammalia > Rodentia > Muridae > Rhabdomys > Rhabdomys pumilio. The sequence goes on along the minus strand of JANHMN010000006.1, from coordinate 99,347,348 downwards.
ATTACACTTGTCGTAAAAGCAGCTTTAGGACTGGGGTCACTGGATCAACAGGTTGTAAGGCCTGATATATCTCCTTCCCCTTTCTCATAAGGAAGGGGGAGGAAGAGCTGGAGAGGAAAAGAGAGATCTGAACTTCTAAGTGTTCTCGTGCCATGGATTGAAAGGACAGAAGTTTCTGCTGGGCCCTCCAGTTCTTCTCAGGTGGTTCCTTCAAGACCTTAGCTTGCCCAGGCAGTTGACATTGGCTATTCTGAGCCAGTAATAATGGTCTTCCTTTCTTCCAACAGATTCCTCAACCTTCCTCAGCCTCTGGAAGTCATATCTGAAATGTAACTTCTGTAGATGATGCAGAAGTGTAGAAGGCTTTGAAGCAATTTGTAAGGTCTCTTTTCCTAAATGAGATAATTTCCATTTCATATAGGCACCAAGGAAAGCATATGGATCTCCCATACCTTGTCTGTGGACGTCATGTCAGTACAGGGTTTCTTGGCACTGCCCTTTTTAGGTTAGTCTTTTAATTAGCTCACATCACTTTTACCAGCTGTCTGATGAGGACAGACTTTGTTGGTAGTGGCAAGTAAGCCAAAGTGCTACAAACAGAAGTGTGATGTGGGAGAAGCTGCCAAGGTAAATCTCCATCACAGGGGTTCCAATGCTGGGCAGGCAGTTGTTTTGAGAAAGTATTTGCATGTTGTGGGGTTGGGGATGGAATCCCAGAGCCTTGCACATTATAAACAAGCACTTTACTATTGTGCCACAACTTAAGCTTTTCATTTTTAATATGAATTTTTATTTTATTCATTATTTTTTATTGGATATTTTATTTACAATTCAGATGTTATCTCCTTACCCCATTTCCCCCCCCCCCCCCCCGGAACCCCCTATCCCATTCCCCCTCCTCCTGCTTCTATGAGGGTACCTCCACCTACCCCCTCACTCCCACCGCCCCACCTGGAATTCTCCCATACACAGTGTCCAGTCTTCACGGGACCAAGGATCTCCTCCCCCACCTATGCCTGACAAGGCCATCCTCTCTTACATATATAGCTGGAGCCATGGGGTCGACCCTGGGAGATCTGGTTGGTTGGTATTGTTGCTCTCCTAATGGGGCCGCAAACTCTTTCAGCTCCTTCAGTCTTCACTCTAACTCCTCCATTGGGAACCCCTTGATCAGTTCAATGGTTAGCTGTGAGCATCTGCCTCTGAATATGTCAAGCTCTGGCAGACCTCTAAGGAGACAGCTATATCAGGCTCCTGTCAGCATGCACTTCCTGATATCCACATCAGTGTCTACCTTTGGTGACTGCACATGAGATGGATACCCAGGTGGAATGGTCTCCAGATGGCCCCTCCTTCAGTTTCTGTCCCATACTTTGTCTCCATATTTTCTACCTTGAGTATTTTGTTACTCCTTCTAGGAAGGACCGAAGCACCCACACTTGGTTTTCCTTCTTCATGAGCTTCATGTGGTCTGTGAGTTGAATATTGGCTATTTCAAGCTTCTGGGCTAATAGCCAATTATCAGTGAGTAAATACCATGTGTGTTCTTCTGTGATTGGGTTACCTCACTCAGGATGATATTTTCTAGTTCCATCCATTTACCTAAGAATTTCTTGAATTTATTGTTTTTAATAACTGAGTAATACTCCATTGTGTAAATATACCACGTTTTTTGTATCCATTCCTCTGTTGAAGGACATCTGGGTTCTTTCCAGCTTCTGCCTATTATAAATAAAGCTGCTAGGAACATAGTAGACCATATGTCCTTGTTATAGGTTAGAGCATCTTCTGGGTATATGCCCAGGAGTGCTATAGCAGGGTCCTCAGGTAATGCTATGTCCAATTTTCTGAGGAACCACCAGACTGATTTCCAAAGTGGTTGCACCAGCTTGCAATCCCACCAACAATGGAGGAGTGTGCCTCTTTCTCCACATATTCTCCAACATCTACTATCACCTGAGTTTTTGATCTTAGCCATTCTGACTGGTGTGAGGTGGAATCTCAGGGTTATTTTGATTTATACTTTTCTGATGACTAAGGATGCTGAACATTTCTTTAGGTGCTTCTTGGCCATTCATGTTTCCTCAGTTGAGAATTATTTGTTTACCTCTATACCCCATTTTTAATAGGGTTATTTGGTTGTCTGGAGTATAATTTCTTGAGTTCTTTGTATATATTGTATATTAGCCCTCTATCAGATGTAGGATTGGTAAAGATCTTTTCCCAATCTGTTGGTTGCCATTTTGTCCTATTGACAGTGTCCTTTGCCTTACAGAAACTTCGCAATTTTATGAAGTCCCATTTGTCAATTCTTGATCTTGGACCATAAGCTATTGGTGTTCTGTTCAGGAACTTTTCCTCTGTGCCCGATATTAGAGGTTTCCCTCCACTTTCTCTTCTATTAGTTTCAGTGTATCTGGTTTTATGTAAAGGTCTTTTATCCACTTGGATTTGAGCTTTGTACAAGGGGATAAGAATGGATCGGTTTGCATTCTTCTACATGCTGACCTCCAGTTGAACCAGCACCATTTGTTGAAAATACTGTCCATTTTCCACTGGACAGTTTTAGATCCTTTGTCAATGATCAAGTGATCATAGGTGTGTGGGTTCATTTCTTGGTCTTCAATTCTATTTCATTGATCCTCCTGCCTGTATCTGTACCAATACCATGCAGTTTTTATCACTACTGCTCTGTAGTACAGCTTGAGGTCAGGGATGGTGATTGCTCCAGAAGTTCTTTTATTGTAGAGAATAGTTTTCACTATCCTGAGTTTTTCATTATTCTAAATGAATTGGAGAATTTCTCTTTCTAACTCTGAAGAATTGAGCTGGGATTTTAATGGGGATTGCATTGAATCTGTAGATTGCTTTTGGCAAGCTAGCCATTTTTTACTATATTAATCCTGCCAATCCATGAGCATGGGAGATCTTTCCATCTTCTGAGATCTTCTTCAATTTTTTTCTTCAGAGACTTGAAGTTCTTGTCATACAGATCTTTCACTTGCTTGGTTAGATTCACACCAAGATATTATCTGTGACTATTGTGAAGGATGTCATTTCTCTAATTTCTTTCTCAGCCTGTTTATCCTTTGAGTACAGGAAGGCTACTAATTTGTTTGAGTTGATTTTATAACCAGCCACTTTGCTGGAGTTTTTTTTTAGGAGTTCAGGTCTAGGAGTTCTCTGGTGGAAGTTTTGGGGTCACTTAAGTATACTATCATATCATCTGTAAATAGTGATATTTTGACTTCTTCCTTTCCTATTTGTATCTTTTTGACTTCTTTTTGTTGTCTAATTGCTCTGGCTAAGACTTCCAGTACTATATGAGTAGGTAGGAAGAGAGTAATTAGCCTTGGCTAGTCCCTGAATTTAGTGGGATTGCTTCAAGTTTCTCTCCATGTAGTTTGATGTTGGCTACTGGCTTGCTGTATGTTGCTTTTACTATGTTTAGGTGTGGGTCTTGAATTCCTCATCCTTCTAAGACTTTTACCATGAAGCGATGTTGAATTTTGTCAAATGCTTTCTTAGCATCTAGTGAGAAGATCATGTGGGTTTTTTCCTTTCAGTTTGTTTATATAGTAGATTACATTGATGGATTTCCTAATATTGAACCATCCCTGCATTCCTGGGATAAAGGCTACTTGATCATGATGGATGATTGTTTTGATGTGTTCTTGGATTCGGTTTGCTAGAATTTTACTTAGTATTTTTGCATTGATGTTCATAATGGAGATTGGTCTCAAGTTCTCTTTCATTGTTGGGTCTTTGTGAGGTTTAGGTATGAGCGTGATTGTAGCTTCATAGAACGAATTGGGTAGTGTTCCTTCTGTTTCTATTTTGTGGAATGGTTTGAAGAGAATTGGTATTAAGGTCTTCCTTGAAGATCTGATAGAATTCTGCACTAAAACCATTTGGTCCTGTGCTTTTTTTGGTGGGGAGACTTTTAATGACTGCTGCTATTTCTTTAGGGGTTATGAGACTGTTTAGATGATTTATCTGATCCTGATTTAACGTTGGTACCTGGTATCTGTCTAGAAAATTGTCCACTTCATCCAGATTTTCCAGTGTTGTTGAGTATATGCCTTTGTAGTAGGATCTGATGACTTTTTGAATTTCCTCAGTTTCTGTTGTTATGTCTCCTTTTTCAGTTCTGATTTTATTAATGTGGATACTGTCTTTGTGCCCTATGGATAATCTGGCTAAGGGTTTATCTTTCTTGTTGATTTTCTCAAAGAACCAGCTCCTGGTTTTGTTGATTCTTTGTATAGTTCTTTCTGTTTCTACTTTGTTGATTTCATCCCTGAGTTTGATTATTTCCTGCTGTCTACTCCTCTTGGGTGTATTTGCTTTTTTTTTTTTTTTTTGCTCTAGAGCTTTCAGGTATGCTGTCAAGTTGCTAGTGTATGATCTCTCCAGTTTCTTTTTGTAGGCACTTAGAGCTATGAGTACTGCTTTCATGGAGTTCCACAAGTTTTGGTATGATGTGTCCTCATGTTCATTAAATTCTAAAAAGTCTTCAATTTCTTTCTTTATTTCTTCCTTGACCAAGTCACCATTGAGTAGAGCGTTGTTCAGTTTCCACCTGCATGTGGGCTTTCCATTGGTATTGTCATCATTAAAAACCAGCCTTAGTCCATGGTGATCTGATAGGGTGCAAGGGATTATATCAATCTTTTTGTGTCTGTTGAGGACTGTTTTGTGGCCAATTATATGGTCTACTTTGGAGAAGGTACCATGAGATGCTGAGAAAAAGGTACATTCTTTTGTTTTAGGATGAAATGTTCTATAGATATCTGTTAAATCCATTTGGTTCATAACTTGTATTAGTTTCACTGTATCTCTGTTTAGTTTCTGTTTCCATGATATGTCCATTGCTGAGAGTGGGGTGTTGAAATCCCCCACGATTATTGTGTGAGGTACAATGTGTGTTTTGAGCTTTAGTAAAGTTTCTTTTATATATGTGAGTGCCCTTGCATTTGGGGCATAGATGTTCAGAATTGAGAGTTCATCTTGGTAGATTTTTCCTTTGATGAGTATGAAGTTTCCTTATCTTTTTTGATTACTTTTGGTTGAAAATCGATTTTATTTTATTTTATATTAGAATGGCTACTCCAGCTTGTTTCTGGGGACTATTTGCTTGGAAAATTGTTTTCCATCCTTTTACTCAGAGGTAGTGTCTGTCTTTGACACTAAGGTGCATTTCCTGTATGCAGCAAAATTATGGGCCCTGTTTGTGTATCCAGTCTGATAGTCTATGTCTTTTTATTGGAGAATTGAGTCCGTTGATGTTAACAGATATTACGGAAAAATGATTGTGGATTCCTTTATTTTTGTTATTAGAGGTGGAATTATGTTTGTGTAGCTATCTTCTTTTGCAGTTGTTTTGAAGACTACTTCTTTGCTTTTTCTAGGTTGTAGTTTCTTTCCTTGTGTTGGAGTTTTCCATCAATTATCTTTTGAAATGCTGGATTTGTGGAAAGATTGTGTAAATTTGATTTTATCATGGAATATTTTGGTTTCTCCATCAATATTGATTGAAAGTTTTGCTGGATATAGTAGTCTGGGCTGGCATTTGTGTTCTCTTAGGGTCTGTATGATATCCGTCCAGGATCATCTGGCTTTTTTAGTCTCTGGTGAGAAGTCTGGTATAATTCTTGTAGGTCTGCCTTTATATGTTACTTGACCTTTTTCCCTTACTGCTTTTAGTATTTTTTCTTTGTTTTGTGCATTTGATGTTTTGATTATTATGTGACAGGAGGAATTTCTTTTCTGGTCTAGTCTATTTGGCGTTCTGTAGGCTTCTTGTATGTTTATGGGCATCTCATTCTTTAGGTAAGGGAAGTTTTCCTCTATAATTTTGATGAAGATATTTACTGGCCCTTTAAGTTGGGAATCTTCCCTCTCATCTATACCTATTATCCTTAGATTTGGTCTTCTCATTGTGTCCTGGATTTCCTGGATGTTTTGGGTTAGGAGCTTTTTTCATTTTTCATTTTCTTTGACAGTTGTGTCAGTGTTTTCCATGGTATCTTCTGCACATGAGATTCTCTCTTCTATCTTTTGTATTCTGTTGGTGATGCTTGCATCTATGACTGCTGATCTCTTTCCTAGGTTTTCTATCTCCAGGGTAGTCTCTCTTTGAGATTTCTTTATTGTTTCTATTTCCATTTTTAGATCCTGGATGATATTGTTTAATTCCTTCACCTGTTTGATTGTGTTCTCTTGCAATTCTTTAAGGGATTTTTGTGTTTCCTCTTTAAGGGCTTCTACCTGTTTACCTGTGTTCTCCTGTATTTCTTTAAGGGAGTTACTTATGTACTTCTTAAAATCCTTAATCATCATCATGAGAAGTGACTTTAATTCTGAACCCTGCTTTTCTGGTGTGATGGGGTGTCCAGGACTTTCCATGGTGGGAGAACTGGGTTCCGATGATGCCAGGTAACCTTGGTTTCTGTTGCTTATGTTCTTATGCTTGCCCTTTGCCACCTGGTTAACTCTAGTTTTACCTGCACTCACTGTGTTTGACTGGAGTCTGTTTTTCCAGTTATCTTACTTGTGTCAGAACTCCTCAGAGTCCAGATGTCTCTGTGATCCTGTGATCCTAAGCTCCTGTGTGAAAGAACTCCTGGGACTCAGGCCGCCTCTAGGATCCTGAAATCTTTCTGCTCTGAGTGCAGTGGTTCCTCTAGGATGGTTCAGGATATGGTATCTTCACAGGAGCAGACAAGCTAGGTGTTCACTGATCTGAGTGGAGTGACTCCTCTAGAATGGCTCAGGGTAAGGGTATGGTGTTTCCACAGGAGCAGACCAGCTAGGTGTCTGCCCCAGCCAAAAGCAACTAAAGCTTTTTTTAATGTATTAAGCAGGATTTCTTACCTCTGTTAGGGTTCTATAGCAGAAGCTTTCAGTACAGTAAGAGAAGCCAAAACTGGAACCAGCTCACTGAGTGGAAGGCAAAGAAATGGCAGTGACTGTAGATCACCCTTGGCAGGTTTGTGGGCTAAAATGGACAGGAGAAATGATACAGCTGACTCGGAAAACTAGCAGAACCAATAGAAGATGGTTTAGCTGAGTGAGAAGCTTTACAATAATAATGACAGGAAAGACTTGCAGGACGAAGGGGAGGACAGAGGCATGGAGACAGTTTATACAGGGTACTGGGCAGGAAAGGGAGGGCGTAGGTAATGCCAGCACCTCTCTACAAATAGCTGTTGAGTTAGTAAGGATCTAATGCAGAAGATATTAACTCCACGGAAGAAGCAATATGATGACCAAGACATAGCAACAATATGAGCTGCCTGCAGGAACTCAGATCCCATCTCAAGGGTTCTTCAGCAACCAGCTGCCAGGCACATATCTATAGGCAGAAAAGTGTAGATGTGTATACCAGAGATTCTGGTTATCAGGAGGTTGGCCTTTTTTTTATATAAACTCTCTCTAGTTTTCAAATGGGACAACCAATTTAAACAAATTCCAACCCAGGAACTAGAATTCAGTTCATTGCTAAGCTCTTAATAATACATAAACATGCCATAATACTCATATGGTATTTAGCAGTTCTACTGAGATGTAATTCACAAATGTAATTCACCTATTTGAAATACATCGATTAGTTGCTTTTAGGAAATTCATAGATATTTAGCCACAATCATAGCCAACTTAGAACATTTTCAGTAACTCAAATGAAGCTCCCAGGGCTCCTACGGTAAGCACCACGAGATTGTTTGATGTCTGTAGCTGTGGCTTTCCTGTCTCATATGCATGCACTCATAGTAGGCTATGGGATTATTTGTGTGTGCATATAATGGACTTTTGTCTTCTTTGGGGACCACACATTTTTTTAAAGTGAAGCAGCAGAGATAAAAAGAATTGGGAAGACTTTGAAAGGAAAATCAGGCTGTGTTAAGGGGAGCAGAAGATGAAGGATGTCGAGAGACCCATAGCTGGAACAGAGAAGGAGGCATGTGACCTCATCCCTGATTTTTTTGTTTGACAGCAACAAAGCCCAAAATTATGTGAACTTCCAACATCTAAAAGTTGGAGCTGATTCCCACCCCAGTGTGATCTCGTGCTTCATGAATGCCCGAGGTTGCAGGTGAAAGCGATTTCCGTAGTGTTGGAGAGGCACTGAGCTCTTAAAAGGCTGTTCATATTCGAAGTAGCAAACTCAAGTCAGTAGGCTGGGAGGGGGCCTGAGGAGATGGTTGTGTCAATAAAGTGTTTGTCACAAAGTCCTGAAGACCTGAATTTGATCCGAGGCACCCATGTAAAAGCCATGGTGATGTGTTCACGTAACCCCACTCACCAGGGAGGGAGACAGAGGGTGCCTGGGTCTTGCTGGCCAGTCTAAGCTAATCAGCAAGCTCCAGGTTTAATAAGAGAACCTGTCTCAAGAAATTAGGTGGGGAATGACTGAAGAAGATATCTGATGTTGACTCAGTCTGGTCTCTTACATGCACATACTTCTATAAGTACAAACACTACACATACATACATATATACATACATACATCTGATGATGACTCAGCCTGGCCTCTGTATGCATACACTCATGTATGTACACCACATGCCACACAGACATACATCTGATGATGACTCAGCCTGTCTTCTATATGCATACACTCATGTGTATACACATGCCACACTTACATACATACATACATACACGCACACACCACACATACATACATCTGATGTTGACTCAGCCTGGCCTCTATATGCACACACTCATGTGTGTGTATATACACACACACACTATATATATATATACATATATGTGTGTGTATACATATATATATATAGTGTGTGTGTATATACATATATATATATACATATATGTATATATATATGTGTATGTATACACACACACACACACATCTGCTGTTGACTTAGTCTGGCCCCCTGCATACATTCATGTGTGTACACACACCACACATACATATATACATTGATTTCCTTCATAACAGTTACATGATCCTAAATCCCAAATGAGCATTTTTTACCCTGGATACTTTAAGAAACTTTGCATATCTGTTGCGTAGTAAAGAAGATTATCCCATACATTTGACTCTAGAAATACCCCTTGCTGATATACATTTTTGCTAGAATTCTTTCTACAGGAAGAATTTTATTCTCCTTCCATTACCAAACTGGAGCTGGAATATCCACTTAAATCATAAGTAGAGGCTCTGTGAGATTAGAAAAATAGATCCTAACATCAAACAAACATGTGGGTAACAGAGGCCTCAAGGGAGACTCAGAAGAACCTAAGTTTCTATCCTCTAAAACCTCTTTCCTACTTAGGAGGATTTGTTGGTGATCTTTGTCTCTGTGTAAACCTATTTCATGTATTTCACTCACCCGGTAGCTTTCACTCCTATTAGGCAGCCAGGATTGTTCCTCCTGAAACGAACACTTAATAATTGGGGTCACTAGAGGTGAGTGAACAAGCCTGTTGAATTGAGAATAATGAAATCTAAAAGCCAATATTATCACTGTTGTGCCTGGGAGGATGGAAGGAGCAAGGCATGTGTCCTAGCAGTACCATCTGCCTACACGTGATTTGTACTTCTAGATGGTTGAGCCATAGCACATGGAAATGCTTAAAGACTCCTGAGAGTCTTGGTGAAAATCCATAGAAAATGTGCTTACACAGCAGCACGGGCCCAGGAAAACCCCGTACGGGCTCCCCAAGGTCTGTGGAAGTTCATGTTCTGCTGCCCCAACCTCCAGCCTCCACAGCTCGGGAATGGGGAACTTTGTCTGCAGAGGATTGCACCACAGGCATACAGCTTTCCACTTTCACTTCACGGCTGGCCTAGTTTCCGCACAGCATCTGCTTTATCATGCCTCTTAGGGCACAGAACTATTTTGATTGGAAGGGAGATACAGGCTGTGGTCAAGAGTGTGTGAGCTACAGCCAGACTCCCCAGATCCAGGTCCCAATTCAGCACTTGCCAGAAATGTAGGGCTCTGGGGAAATTAATCTCACTTTGTCATGAAGAGACAGTGACAGGCTTAGTGACATAAGATGATGACCCCTTATAAAGGAGCGGGGTGGAGAGAAAATGGTAGGGAACAGCCTGATGTCATGAGGTATTCAGGCTCTTTGCTTGTCTGAGGCAGGATGCCTCTCAGGATCATTTCTTTGCTCCTAAGTCTCTGGGCCCTCTAAACAGACCTTGTGGCTTCCTGTCAAGCTTGCTGTCTCAGCCATCACACCGTATCCCCGTGCAAGCCTGCATCTGTGATGAACGGCAGGACACCTCGGTGCAGATGATGCCGGCCTTCTGCTCTCTGCTCTTAGCCTTTTCAAAAGTCTCCTGCTCTTAGACTGTAACATCCACTTCCTCAGAGCTTCTAGAAATGTCACTATTTGTTTAATCTAGTTTTTCCAAAAGATGATTTGCTTTTTGTCTCTTGTAGGGTTTTTGTTTTGTTTTTGGTTTTGCCTGATCTCTTGTGTTTGTGCCAGGAAAACCCAGACTTGAGGTTTTCATTAGTACTAACATAACTGGCAACATAGTTACCATGACTGAGTGCAAAATGAAAGTGCCGGGGGCCTTGAGCTGAGCCTGCACCTCTCCTGTGTCTTAAACCTGGTACTAAGAACAAATGTCAGTAAGGTGTCACTGTCCGGGTGAGATGCTTGATGTTATACACTAAGCTTTTGTTTATGTGTATGATAACTGGAGGAACAGAAGCCACACGTGTCCCAAAAACACTTGTTTATTTCTTCTAGAGAAAATAACTGTAAGCAAAAGACAATAGAGTCAGTCTATTGAGCTGCAGAGACCAGAGAGCCTAACACATGACAGATTTCTATACATTGGAGAAGGTAATACAAATCCTTCTCTTGAATTCTCATACAACACACACTCCATCTAGTAAATGTGACAGAATCATGTCTTTTCAGCTGTTGTCGGTCTCATAAAGTACACATCTCTACTCTGACGTGGGAGGAAAGCTAATTGTCCATTTAACAGTGTTTTTGTTTGTCTTTTTGTTTGTTTGTTTTTTGAGACAGAGTCTTTCTGTGCCTGGCTGTCCTGGAACTCACTCTGTGGAGCAGGCTGCCCTCGAACTCAGAGATCTGCCTGCCCCTGCCTTCTCAGTGCTGGGATTAAAGCCTTGTGCCTCCACTGCCTGCTCATTTAATAGTATTTTTAAAAATTATAGTACGAATGACTTCTCACAGAAACATAGCTATCTTTTCTGCTATCTTAATGCTAGTGCGAGATGCAGTGATGGAAACAAAGTTACTTTATTTTTAAGATGAAAACATTTATTTGTATTTTATATGTATTAGGTTTGTTTCTGCATGTGTACTGTATTGCATGTAGTACACGTGGAAGCCAGAAGACAGTGTTGGATGCCCTGAGATTGGACATACAGTCAGGTGTGAGCTACAATGTCAGTGCTAAGATTGATCCCAGGTCCTCTGAAAGAGCAGCATGCGCTCCTAACCACTGAGCCATCGCTTCATCCCCAGGTCTTAATTACTGAGAGATAAAGGAAAGTAGAGAGGGGAACGGACCAATGAACAATGAATCAAACCAGTGACCAATTAAAGATTAGTCCTGCATGGAACCTAAGCTACAAGGTAAAATGTTACACAATGTTATCTTCCTAGATTTCTCAGGTGGTGGGAGTATCAGTCCTAAGCCCCATCAGTCTCTGGGTAGGAAGCTGCAGAGAAGAGGGAAGGTCAAATGCTCTCAGTGAATTCTGGATTGATAAGTAGTCAGGAACACTCATGAGCAGTTAGCATCTACAGTATAAAATCTAAAGGACAGCGTCAGAACAGAACACACAGGCTTCAAGATGAGCACATTAATTATAAGATGGCTTAGAATACGTTAACGCCTGAGTTTCAGACTCCCATCTATAAAGCAGACATTGTGCCTTCATAGTTAATAGGATCAGTAGGTCTGATGTATCAAACACAATGCCTGTTCCATGACAGGCACAACCAAGAGCCATCTTACCATAGAATCCCTGTTAAATTGTTTGCTTTATTTATTTATTTATTTATTTATTTATTTATTTATTTAATGTATATGAGTACACTGTAGCTGTCTTCAGACACTCCAGAAGAGGGCATCGGAATCAGATTCCATTACAGATGGCTGTGAGAATTGAATTTGACTAACTGAATTGAATTGAACGGCATTGATGTGGTTGCTGGGAATTGAACTCAGGACCTCTGGGAAAACAATCACTGCTCCCAATCGCTGAGCCACCTCTCAAGTCCAAATTATTTTATTTTTTTAATTAATGCTTCTGAAACATAAATATTCATAGGACTCCCTTGCAAATTGTACTAGAATGCAGATTAGTTCCAGGTACCTGGACTGGTCATGAGAAATGTCTGTTTCTAACAAGCTTCCACATAACATGGATGCTGTTGGCCCATGGTCCACACTTGTACAATGACATTTTAAACCCTTTTTAGATTTGTCTTTAGCCACTACAGACAGTAAATCATAAAGTATTTTCTCCAGATCTCTTGGATCTAATCATAGCAAATATATATATAAAGTTCCAACTTATCTACAAGAGCTGTTCGCCTTATATGGAGCTCACCCAGCTTGTGTTAATCACCAGTAAGAAACTTAACTGCCTAGGGTTCCCAGGGCACAGTTACACAAGACAGGAAGTACAGAATGAAAAATATATAGGATAGATAAGGCTGGCAGCATCATGGGAGACCTACGAAAAGATAAAAAATTGTCTCATTATTAGAGAATGCGGAAGCAGCCGAGAGCACAGAGGCTTGCTTCTAAGAAATTCATGACACTAATACAAAATCAGTCTACATGTAGATATCTCTCATGCCCAACACATAATGTAAAATATAGTATGTAAGACATAGTGCACGGTACACTCAATCTGCTTCAAAGACTAGACACATCCAGGAAGACGTTAAGCAGCGAAGATGTTACTAGATGGTCCTCACCAGTGTGGTAAAGCTTTGAAAAGGTCAAAGAGATTATTCCATCCTCCTGTACTTAGAAAAAGCACAGCAGAGGGAGCCTTCAGCTGAACAGAGGAAGCATGGCTGTGTCTGCAGTTGGGATATAGTGGGAATGTATACAGACTATGGTAACCTGAATAACGTTTCTAAAAAGTATTCCCCAGTTTATACTATTACAGCCTGTTTCCAAGATACTTTCTGACCATGGGATAGACTTGCCTTAAACATTTTCCTAGGACCAGAGATAGAAGCCAGTGCCTGGCATATATGCTAGACATAGGCTCTACTGCAGTCCCAGCGCAATGATTTCTGGTCTCTTTAACATCCTGTTTCAGGTGGTTTACACTCTCCACCCATTTGTGGAGAAACATGGGTGTCACTATTCAGTAAGGAGTCTGAGCCCATACAGGAAGTCTTCATGAGCAGAGTGATGAGTCTAGGCAGCAGACATGTCTGGAGGACCTACTCACACTGGCCCAGAGTATCAGCTTGGGCTGGAAAGTGAGCTTTCAACGTGAAGCAAATGTGGAAAGCAGACAGGAATGCACTCTCTAGTTTCAAAGTGAAATATTTTGAACTTGAAATTATATTTTAAAAAGCCACAGTCCTTTAAAATTGTGTAAAATTAAACTGGTGGTTTTTTTATGAATTGGTTGCATAACTGGAAGTAACAGAATAAACAGATATTTCACAATTGTAAAAATAATTAAAAAAAAAAAGCCCTCTTCAAAAAGGTCATTGTTCAGGCATCTGTGTTGCCAGTAATAGAGACTGATCAAGGAAGAGGCAATGGCCAAATAGTGTCATTGATAAAAAGATGGAATTTGGAATAGGATCACTTTCAGGCATAGATTAATGGAGAACTAGCTATGTGGTTGGGAAACACTACTTATCCTGAATCTGCATTTCCTTATTAAGGGCTTACTCAAATTACTAAATAGCACCAAAGTGGTGGTTAAGTAAGATGATAATCTCTGTGTATTCCTTAGCACAGGGATAAACATACTGCATTTGATAAATAGCATATCCAAAACAAAGGAGAAGGAGGAAAGGAAAAGTGGGGGCGGAAAGAGGGAGGGAGAACTTCTGAGAGCTCTGGATCTATCACGGCAGAGCATATTGTTTGAAAAGGGAGTTTATCAGCTTGGAAGACTCTTCTAGGAAACTTGTCTCGAAATTCAAGCAAGGGTGCCAAGACAAGATGCAAACATACTCAGCGTGCCGTGCCTCTCTGCATAGAAAGAGCAATCCCTCACAGTGAGAGCTGGAAGTGCCAGAGTTTCCATGGCAGATGGCAAATGAAAAGAACAAATCTGTGGTGAGTGGATAGGTGAGGGTGGGTGCAGGATCTGCATCCCAGAAGGCGTCTCTGCTACAGAAGACACACCCTTTACTGAAGTAGGAGAGCTGCCCTGGAGGGAAGAAAGCTGGCATCAGTAGGCACTTCAGTGTCGGGCACTAGGAAATTCCCTTACAGAACTAGGCTCAGTAGACTCTGCACTTCAACCCGTGCATATGACACTGGTGGTGCAGCTTCAGCAGGGGTTAGGTAGGTGCAACTATCTTAGTGGCTGACAAAGACAAAAAGCTAACGGATAGGTCTGGTTTGCAGCAAATTGTGGCACTGATCCACAGAAAACAGTGTCCTCAGGGTGGGTGTGCAGAACAACCAACATGATACTGCTGCATCCACATAACCAGAAGGAATACAGGTGAGATGACTCAGCTCACAGCAGTCACAGGACGGTCATGACCCAGCGTCTGGTTTTCAGATTTAAACCATTCTTTTAAGCCCAGAACCTGAGAGCTAAAGAGGCCAAGCTCCTGAGACCATGCAATGGCATGTTCATGGTTCTCTCCAGGCATTTACACAGACAAATGCACACTGTGAAAGGGTAGGCAATTACAGACAGTGTGGGTGTTAGCATTTATACTAGGACCTGAAGCATAGTTGTGGCCATGCTAGAACAGAGGCATGAGGGAACTATTTTTAAAAGTGGATTTTAAAAGTGGATTCAACGGATAAATTCATCGGAAAAAGGAACGCATTGCATAAAACACTTCCAACTGAAGATTTGGGTTTTCCTTATACTCAGGAAGATCTCAGGGACTTGGGGTCTCCCCCTCCATCTTTCATTTTCCAGGATAGTCCATACTTTTAGAACAATGTCTTCCATACTTGAAGTTTTGTAATACGGAGAATCTCTTCAAAATTTACATTTTAATATTTTATG
>JANHMN010000006.1:99293598-99325978 GCA_030674055.1 Rhabdomys pumilio | reverse complement strand
ATCACTGATAAAGAAGACCAAACACATGGTCCTGCACATGTGTATCATTGATAAAGAAGACTAAACACATGGTCCTGCACATGTGTATCACTGATAAAGAAGACTAAACACATGGTCCTGCACATGTGTATCACTGATAAAGAAGACCAAACACATGGTCCTGCACATGTGTATCACTGACTTAGATCATGGAATTATCAAAGCACCTTTTGGGTCTAATCCATCATTGGACAACCATGAGGGCAACACTAGAGGGCGTGAATCTCTGTCCTGATTACTATTTACTACAAAAAGATGCTTCTTTGATGAAGGGTGAGAGATGTACTAATATAAGAATTTAAAGGTAAGTACCTAAGGGTCAGTTTAACATGAAGCCTACTTATCAGAATAATAGTAATAGGTTCTCTCCTAGGGTCTATGGCCTATGTAGCCAGGAGTTCCTGGCCCAGTCACCAGTACCAGGCATGAGTTCTGTCTTGTGGTAGGCCTTAAATCAATTCAGAAAATGTGTAGCTATACCAATAACACTCATACCATTATTGTGACAGTGGGGGTATATTAATTTCTAGGATTTATGATCTTTTAAAAAATTAATCAGGGGCTAGAGAGATGATTAAGTTGTTTAGAATACTTTTTTTTTCCAGAAGATCCAGGTTTGATTCCTAACACCCACCTGGCATCTCATAAGTCTCTATAACTTCAATTCCAGGAGATTTAATGTCCTCTTTTAGCCTCTATGAGTACCAGGTATGCAAGTGGTACACAGACATAAATGCAAACAAAACACCCAGGCACATAAAATAGAATAAATAAGCCACCAACCTGTCTTTCAAGGTATCTGCATGATTTTGCACTGTCCCTTACAATGTATGAATGATGCAATTTCTCCATAACTTTTTCAGCAGTTGGTATCAATATTTTGATTTAGCCCTTCTAATAAGTGTATAATAGTGTCTTGCTGTTCTGTGGTTTAAGTTTGCATTTTCCTGATTAGTGAGTGATGTTGCCTTGATGGATGATTTCTACGTCGATATTTTCATCAGCAACCGTCAGTTGTTTTTAGGTGTGTAAGGTGACTGGGCTTATCTGCCTGCCTTCTTGCTCATCCTTAGCAGTCTTTCCCCACAGATCCTGCTCGTGACTTTTACAGAAAGAAACCAGCTTGCGTACTGTGCTCCAGCTGCATGGGTTCCATCAGTGCTTGAGAGTGCCAACTCTCACTGGACCAGCAAACACAATTCTAAAAATCACTGATTTAAGTTCAGTGGTTTCCTAGATCAATTAATTTTCTATGAATAACGTATCTCACGTTTGTGTCTTGGTTTCTTTGGACATATGTCCTGGTCCTCCTTAAGTCAGGCCTCTCTGTCTGCTCCATGACTCTGTCTTTTCCTCTCTCACGTTAACCTCACTCTCTAATGTGTTGTACTTTGTCACAAAGGCTTAATAAAATGGTTAGTAGCAACCAATGATGGCAAGATTATGGGAATTTAGGCTCTGAGCCTCCGTTTGCTCTTGTTCCTATAAGGTTAACTAGAAAACTTGCCACTAACATTGCTTCATGCTACATTTCACTAAGCCACCAAAGAGAGGTGATTTAGAGTGAAATTAAGGGACAATAATGAAGAACCAGCAGGTCGGCTGATGAGTTCTTTGAAGAGCTTGAAAAATTCAGACTCACCCTTAAGAATTTATGGAGCTTTAATCTTGGTCCAAGGGGGTGTGATAGGAGGCTAGAGCTCTGAGTAGGCTATATATGTAGCCAGGATGACCTGCACTGCTGACCCGAAGTGGGTCTTCAGTATGCTCCAGAGCACACAGCTCTAGTGACTACCCATAGGGGTTCCAAGTCTTGATACTCAGAGAACCAAAGAGTCACACATTCCTTAGCAGTTAAAAAAACAATCCCATATCAGAACTTCCTTGTGTCAAGAGGAATGATGGACATCAACTCTGGAAGTTCCACAGGCAGTGGAGAGTCTGTGAGGTCTTCGTGTTCAACCTCTCACCTCATTAGCAGAGACAACTTGTTCATACATCTTCTCCTTCCACTCCCCAGAATAGCTGGAGCAGGTCAAGAGCCGTCACAAGCAATTAGAGAAAATATGTTGGACTCAAGGATCTTAATCAACTGGTTCGGCCCTCTCCTTTTAGAAGGAGACAGCTGGGACCCTGAGGTACTCAGAGTAATGTGTGTGTGCATATGCATCTGCTTAATATTTACAACATTTTACCTCAGTCTAAAGTTAGAGATAAAGAATCCTCAGAGACATACCAATCCTGAAATTCTCATGCTGTGAAGGGAACTTCGGGTCTCTCGATGGGTCTTGTCTTATACCTCAGAGGGAAATAATTTTAAAGGATGTTCCAAAATTAATTACTTATCTTATGAAGTTGGGCTCAAAGTTAAAATCCTATCAGTACTGCATCTGGAAAAGATAAAAAGATTGATGACCACGTACAGAAAGCTGTATTATAAATGAGAAGTGTTTCAATTTTACCAGTGTGCATGGTTCTACAACTCCTGTTGATGAATTACCTCCTTTCATTAACATACACAGACATAGGTACTTGGTTTCAAGTTTAGAGTTTGTCTTTAGAATTTGTCAGGTAGGAAATGGATTCATTTGAGACCTACAGGACAAAATATCTACTAACCTGTAATGTGTTTTTGTTACATGTGCTTGCTCAGACTTTAATCATGTGCCAACACACTAAGAACTGTTTAAGAAATAAAACTAGACCAGGCATTCCCAACTCATATATACATCTGAGTCTGTAGGAGGATTCAAGCACATGAGACACTGGTGTCGAGGGGTATTGAAGCTGTGGGCAGAAAATTTGCTCTGCAATTATTCTTAGGACTTTCTTACTCTTCATTTTTTTTTCCTCCAAGGAAGAACAAGTCATTCCTGCTTCTCGAAAGAAGTTTAGGCCAGGTCTTGTGACTTTCCTGGTACATTGCAAATAGCATTCTCTCATCATTCCTTAGTCTATAACCCAAGAGACTTGTTTCAATATTTTCTCTATTCAAATCCAGATTTCATCTGAAATTGAAGTCTGAGACTCCAGCTTTAGTCTGTTTCAGAGGCATGAGCAGGATCTCCATTTCCACGCTCAGAACTCAGGGCTCAGGGCTCAGGGCTCAGGGCTAAGGGCTCTGCTGTACCAACTCACTAGGCTGCTTTTGGTTTTCCCAAATGCCAGACCCCAATGCAAGGTGAAAGTGAAGGTAAAAGGCAGGAAGGGGCTTGGGTGGCACTTGGGTAACCTTACACTGGCTTCCCTGGGCAGGGGCAAGTGTTTAGTTGGCAGTATCTCATTTGGATTGTGTGTAGGCCCCTGTAGTAATGCAAGGTGACCTTTTCTGCTGAGTGGCACATTTTCTTTTGGGTAGATGTTTATATTTATTATGCTGAATCTCATTTCACATCCTGCCAATTTGCCAGCCAGCCCATAACTCTCTGCTATGTTCTTTGAGGCAGAGTTTTTAAATCTTTCTCTCTCTTCCCCTTCTCTCTTTTCTTCTTTATTTTGACAGAATTTGTCTGTATAGCCCTTGCTGTTCTAGAAATTTCTCTGTAGGACAGGCTGGCCTAGAACTGAGAGATCCACCTGTCTCTGCCTCCTGAGTGCTGGAATTAATGGCATGAGCCACTAAGCCCGGCTTGTTTAGACATGGGGTTTTGAGGAAGTGATGACTTAATCAATGGATTGATTTATAGATTTATAATTTGATAGCATTTCTGGGTAGTGGTGAGAACCATGAGGTGGGGGCCTAGTCAAACTATATTTCTAGGCTGTAGTAGCTTTAATGTCTACTTTAAAGGGAGCAAGTGATCTATGCAATAATGTCCCTACGTTACTAAAAACTTTCTCAAAGAAATTATTTGCATGTGTATGTGTGTGGCCCTGCAGATTATGGGTTCCAGAGATCAAACTCAGGTCATTAGGCTTGGTAGCAAGTGCTTTCTCCACCTAAGCCATGTAGCCAGCCCTCAGAGTTTATTTCTTGCTAATGTTTAATTGGTGGGATGTTTTCTTGACATGATGCCCCAAGAGCATCAACCTTTTCCTCTAATAGTTTACTGTTGTATAGGCCTTAGGTCTCATATTCAGATGAGCGGGAAGGAGAAAACAACATAATGTGTGGCAACTAGATCTGGTAACTTAGACCATAAGTTAGACCTGGTAACCAGAAGTGACAGGCCCACCTCCACTGACACTTTATTAGCAAAAACTTGTTGCAACGCTGCATTTATCCAAATGCAAACCCAGTCATCCCCTGTGTGTGTGGCAGCTTCTAGTTTAGTATGACACAGTTTGCATAAAGCAGAGACAATGAGTCACTTAGCAAACAGGAACTATCCACAGGCAGGGTAAGTCTCAGCCTTCTGGGATCTTCTGGTATCAGGCAGGCTGGGTATTTTCCATTTACCCTCGAGCTACACTGAGTCTTTTTCTATCCTTCTTGTTGGGCTTCAGAGAGCTCCCTGACCTTTGGGTTCCAGTGAGGGTCAGATGATGAAGACCACTAACAACCCTAAAGAATGCCTGGTGGGGGAAGAGTTGGATTCCCATCTCACCTTGCAGGACTTGAGTGCTACCTTTACTTAGTGTCCCAGCCCAGGTGACTCTCTCCACTCACTCACTCAGTGTTCACTGTTTCTGTGTTTTAACATCAGCTGTGTCTTAGTCAGGGTTTCTATTCTTGCACAAAACATCATGACCAAGATGCAAGTTGGGGAAGAAAGGATTCATTCAGCTTATACTTCCACATTGCTGTTCATCACCAAAGGAAGTCAGGACTGGAACTCACACAGGGAAGGAGCCTGCAGGCAGGAGCTGGAGCAGAAGCCATGGAGGGGTGCTGCTTACTGGCTTGTTCTGCTTGCTTTCTTATAGAAACCAAGACTATCAGCCTAGGAATGGCACCACCCACAATGGGGCCTCCTACCCTTGATCACTAATTGAGAAAATGCCTTACAGTTGGATCTCATGGAGGCATTTCCTCAAGGGAGACTCTGTGATAACTCCAGCTTGTGTTAAGTTGACACACAAAACCAGTCAGTGCAAGCTGCTTCTCCTTCCTCCTCCAGCACCAATTCCCAACAGAACATCACTGCATCCTTGTGGTCTCTCCATCCTGGCCCATCCTTTAGCAGCACTTTTGTTAAATTCTCCTTGAGTCTTTGTTTCTGCTGGAATCATGCCTAATCTTCAGTGGGGGATGAGGTGGGTTGTTCGTGGACCAAGTTGAGAAATACTAGGTTGAGGAGGAATAAGCCATATGAATGACCCATTTGAACTATAGGGCCTTCTGTGCAGCTGTAAGAATGCAAGGGATAGTTGGAATAAAAAGACTAATCACTATGAAGGGCCCTTGTGTCTGCTGGGTTGTTAGCAGTATTCAGATTAATCAGGAGGCTTTGAAGGAAGCAAGGCTAAGAAATGAAGGTTTCACATATGATACAGTGAACAGACTAGAAAAGAACATCAAATTCCTACCATATAGTCTACCCAAACTGATTCTCAGGCTTATGAATGCATAAGTAAAAGCATTAACTGCCTGTAAAAGGAGCACAAGGGAGGGAGCGGGAGCTCCAGGCAGGTCCTGGTTTTAGGGAGAGAACAGGAAAGGTGCAATCAGGAATACCAGAGGCCCCCTCTGCCCCAACTCTCACCTCTCCATTCATTCATGCCTTACTGAAAGGAGCTGGGTGAACTTGAGAAGTTTTTTCTACCTTCCTCCCTTTGCGGGACGACCACTGATTGTAGGGTCATTTATGACAGAAAAGATGATGGAATGTGTTGGACAGGCAGTTTTCCTAAAATGAATTTGTAACATGAAGTGAGAAATCCCAAACTGGAAAGTCTGAAAGCTGTAATGATTAATAATCCTATGTGCTAAGTCACAGAATGATTTAATGTTGCAGGCCACCTCTGAGATATCCCCAAAGACTCGGAGATTCATGCAGAATAGGAATGAGCTCTGGGCAGAAATCTTATGTCTTCTTTTCCTTATATTTTCTTCATAGAACTGACACTATTATCTTAAGGTAAATGAGCCTTGCAGTGTTATATATTCACATAATCCTTTTCAATCATTTAATTCAAAATATTTTCTCTCTTTCTGCTTAGGCTATATTAAGATTTTAAAAATAGAATTCCAGCACTTGACATGTGAATGTTAGGTATAATTTTTCTACCAATTTTCCCCTTACTACTAGGGAACCAGAGGAATTCTGTGTGTACATGTCCCTGTGTAGGGCACACGTGTACACATGCATGTACACATGCATGTGGTGGCCAAGGGCCAATATTATCTTCCCCAATTGCTCCCTCACCTTAGTTTTTGAGACAAGGTATCTCACTGAACCTGGAGATCACCATTTTGGCTAGAAAGCTGAGGAACAAGTCTCAGGAATCTCTCTGTCTCTACCTCCCCAGCATGAGGATTACAGGTATGCAGCTCTATGCCAGACTGTGGTTACGTCGCAAGCTCTTGATCGGCAGAGCCATCTTCAGACCCTAAAAGACACTTTGACTTCTACCATTAAAAGAATGTGGCTTGTCTTACAGCAGAGGGAACAAAGACCTATTTGGCTGCTTCGATTTTTGGTGAAGGTACTATGAGCTCATACAGATTTTAGAAGTCTGAATCAGTTCAAACACTAGAAAATATTCTTGCCGTCTCTTCTGCTAAGTCATTTTGACGTTGGTCCTTAGGTTCATGTACCAGCACCATTTGAAGTGGAGCAATTATTGGTTTATCTCCAAACATGTTACATTTTTCATATGATGTTACCTTCTTCTAGTTCAGTTTGGTCATATTGTCAAGTCAAGTGGAACTATACTTTAAAAACATGAACCATGCCATGTTCTATGTTTGCTCTGTTTCTAGACAAGGTCAGTATCTATCCAACCAGAGACTTTTATGAAGAGGCCACTGTTGGTGTTCATGTTTGGTGTTATGTGATCTATTAACTGACCTGGGTGGAAGGCATATCAACCTGTGGACTGGATATCTACCAGTTCATCTTTTCATGCCACGGCACATAGCAGGCCACATTTCCCTTCAGGAATTTGAATATGAATTACCAAGAGAAAGGGTGCATGTTAGTGGTATGACTTCAGAGGTCATAAGATGGAGTTTATGTTGCCCACATTCTGGTGTGCATATACCAGCTAGAAGAGAAACAAAACACCATTCTCGAAATGAAAGTCCTTTGGGTCAAGGGAGCTCAGTCATCCTGAGGAGAACTAAAGGAGATTGTGTGAGCATGTGTGTGAGAGTGTGTGTGAGAGTGTATGTAATCAAAATGCATTGCATGCATATATGAAAATGTCAAGAAGAGAAAACAATGGCATTAATAAAAAATTTAAAAGTAAAAATAAATTTCCCAGTGTTACCCTCTATATCAAGAAGTGCTTCCCAAACACATAATGGTATATGGTTTACGCTTCTGGAGTAACAGTACTGTGTGTGAGTCTAATACTGTTTTCAGTTTTCCCATAAGTAGCCTCAGATAAGCTCCCTTTGCTTTCACTGTAATGATTAGGATACCATACTAACACTCAGAATCCGATCAGAAGTCACAATTAAAAATTTGCCTTATTCTCTTTCCACTTAAAATGTTTTAGCATGATTTGAGAGACATGGTTTAAAATCTGAACTCTGAAGTTTGGATGTATAAGAGGTCCCTGAATTACAGGGCACTTGTAAGAAGTAGTAGATTGGATCATGTGCCATGATTGGGTAGACTCAAGCTAATTTCACAGCGTGACTTTTATGAGCAGACAAACTCATGAGTTCAGGTAAGAATTCCCACTGGAGAGCAAAACAAGTGAAGGAGCTTACATAGGTTTTGGTTTTAGAGAGAAGAAAGAAGAAAAGTGCAGAAAAATCAGAGGTCCCTTCCGACACAGTGTCTCATCCCTATGCTCATTTGTCCATCACAAGCATATGAGGATTCACATAGAATGTGAGCGTGTACAAGCCCCTGACCTGAGACCCAGGGAGACTAGAGCCATGAGCCATTGGCTCACCAAGCACGAACCAGACTCAAAAAGAAAACCTCAGAAATGTGAGTGTGAATCAAAAGACAACCCACTTCCCGGAGTGGGTGACAACTGTAAAGACGCCGTGTTGGATGTGGGAGGCGCGGGTTGAGCTCTGCTTCTACTCAGAGTTCTCTGCTTGAAACTTTCCTCTCTGTCTCCACCTAGAACTTAATCCCGAAGTCCAAGGCACAGCTTTTTAGTCAGTGACTTCCTGGCAGATTATCTGCAAGAGCCAGACCTGCAAAAATCTCTGAAGCAGTCAAACATCATGGTCCAATTGAGCAGTAAACAGCTGGCATCCACAGCAGAATTTAATAAAGAAACCTTGCTCCCCTTGGAATGACAGGAAACCTGAGGAATTGATGAATTTATAAGCCTGGCTGCTTAGAGCAAAATTTCATTGCTAATACCAGAGATTCATGCTTGCTGGGTGACCAGAGTAAGAGATTTCCATGTTGAGGGATAAAGGTTTTTTCAACATGTTTTTAGGACATGAACACTTGGGAAATGAAAATGTAAAGGCTCTTCATGCTTTTCATGCTTTCAGTGTGAAAGACTATGTGCAAATAGTGGACATATATTTGTCCCCTAAATCTGCTCAGTCTGAAAATGACAAATATGCAAACACTGCTCTATGGTACCCCCGAGTGTGACTCGAAGCTGCACAGATGCCTCACTATTGAATCTATAGGTTTTATTGGGTTGATATACTTCTGTTAGTGTTTGGTTATAGCTTTTCTTTTACAAAATTGTGCTTAAATACCAAGTATAATTCTAGGACAGAAATCTGCCTAACAAGTGTTAGGCTGACACTCCTTTAAATAATTCACTGTAATCTCTTCAGCTAGAAAGGAATCTTCCCATAAAGATGGAAAAGGAGCTGTAATTCAATGAACTTTGAGAAACCACTTCTTTAAAAAAAAAAAAAAAAACCAACAAATCAAACCAAACTCTATTATTACAGTTTTACAAATCAGAAAAAACCCCAGATATGAAGATGTTATAATTCACATTATCTTGGTGAAAGTATGAAAACACTCCAGAGTACTGGAAAAGCTGTCTCCTACCAAGGAAAGCAGATAACTATGTTGTATGTCAGCAGTTTTTATTCATTGAGTTTGCAAGTCTGGTATACTTGAAAAAAAATTAAAAGTTAATCTGGGTATTACATAATATTTTGAACAAAGTTGTTTGGAATGAAAGTATTTTCTCTTTCCATCAGATATGAGTGCTTACTTCCTGCTGAGGGAAAGCAGTGTGAGATGTGGACTAGAATCCAAACAAGTGGCATACCTGTGTGAACATAGAGCAGACATAGCTCCCTATAGTCACACTGTGGGCTCAGACAATCGCGGTGGATTGCCTGTTACAAATGATCTTACAAAGCAGAGAAGCCCAAGTGGAACCTAAGACTTGAATGAACATGGTGTTGTGGACTTTTCCCAGGGAGAAGCAAACCAATGTCTACTCACCTCAGACAGGGCACTGGTGACAGACCAAAGAAACAGTTCCGAAAGACTATAACTTGGTAGGCCAATAAGTTTATTCAGGTTAACTACAAAACAAGTAACATCACCAAAAAGTTTTCAGGCAACTTGACAGGTTAGAGAGTCACCTCTCCCTAATAGTCCTCAATATAAGTTGGGGGTGAGGGGAAACTTTTGATTCTTATAAATTTCAGGACTTTTGAGATGTGTGAGTTGTTCACTTCCTGGGCCTTATAAATTCCACTTCCAGGGTTTTAATGAGGCTTCCTCCAAGAGACACTGTCTCAATTTGAGAGAGATTTCTCCATAACACATGAACATTCAGATAGCTCACAGGAACCAACTCCTCATGTTTTCTGTCATTCCAGGAAAAGAAACAGAAGAAAAGAGGGAACCATGCAGCAAGGAATCATGGAGTTGGAGTGGTCTGATTGCCTTGAGAGGTATGTGTCATAGTGTTTTTAAGGTTTGATCCTGAATCTCCTTGGGACATTTTATGTGCCTTTCAGCTCCTAAGAACCTGAGGCACTCCTTCAGATAGTGAGGCATTCAGGCCACCTGTATGTCCCTCTGTGTCCCTTAGAGGTCAGCAAAGCATGTAGATTTGGCAACTAAACAACTAGAGAGAGACGTCGATCTTTTATACCCTACTTGGTTTGCAACTACCATTGTATCATGGCAACTGTCATTGTATTCTGTTTTAATACGTTCATAAAATGTCTAATTGCTTGAAATAAACTTCTCAGTCTCAGACTTGCTGAGATTCCCTCCAACAAGACTGATTCAGTCCCACTGACCACATCAGTGGACCCTGGTTCAGTAAGCATTGATGCTTATGGCTTAGTACCTTTGATGATGAGGTAAAGGAAAACAACATAGAGAAGCCAATTCAGGGGCAGCACAGGTTGTGTCTCTCCTTATTCAAAAACTAAGAGCTTCTTCTGTGCACCAGGCTACTCCATAGGCCTGGGATTCAGAGAAAATAAGATAGTTCCGGCCTAAGGGAGTTACTAGGGCAAGTATACATGTGAACATGCCCTAGAAGGATGGGTCCATGGGAGCCAGGGTGAGGCAACAGAGGAAAGCGTGCTTGGAGACTCCTACTGAAAAAAGATAATACTGTGCCAGGATATAATTAAGTGGAACATTACAAAATAGAGACTAGAAGAAACAGTTTTTTTCAGGCAGGAAATGCACAGTTGGGAGGATATCAGTTGGCTACGACAACAGCAAAAATGTACAGATGAGGGAATGACAGCAAATCCTGTTCTGAAGGTCACAGAGCTTGGACCTGGAAGATCTGGTGCAGTATGGGACAGGGACAGAGTTTAGCTGTCACCTCATAGGCAAATGTGAGAAAGCAGAGGTTTATTGTGCTGGCCAGTGTACTTTCTCGTTTCCCCAGGGTAATGTCTAAAACAAAGGAAGAACATCACCCCATTCAAAATTGCCATTCAAGTTATTACTAAGCAAGGACAAATGTTGAAGACTTGCGTTATGTACCTCACTAATAAATTATGATGGCATCATAAAATTACAACACAGGTTGTATGACTGTATTTGAGGTGAAACAGTTGTAACTGAATAGACATTAAAACAAACTCACAGCAAGGCAACTGAGACTACTGGCCCAGTTCTGTCTTACTCCCTGTCCCCAGCTTCATAAATCATGTTACCCAGGATGATTTTGAGCAAGGCACTAAAGATAAACAAGCCATAGTTCTCCAACACCTCCTAGGGTGACTCTGGAATC
Source organism: Rhabdomys pumilio (assembly GCA_030674055.1). Taxonomy (NCBI): domain Eukaryota; kingdom Metazoa; phylum Chordata; class Mammalia; order Rodentia; family Muridae; genus Rhabdomys; species Rhabdomys pumilio. The sequence continues at coordinate 99,314,674 of JANHMN010000006.1, read as the reverse complement.
TCACCCTACTGTTCACCATGCGTGGACCTTTCTGGATCTCAGTTTGCCCAGCTTCATCCGGGAACATTTACATTGTTTCAGGGTCTTTTTGGTGTGTGTAGCTCCACAAAAGCATAAGATTAGAGTCCCAGTAGACCTTATTTGATAGGCACCTCCAGTTTGAAAAGGGGAAAAAAAATCTATGATGTGACACTGTCATTCAGGAAGGCTGCTGTCTGAAGTGGGAGAGTTCGTGGAGCCAAGGGGTTCTCTCCTTGGGATGGAGTGAAGAAATGGGGCTTCTCCTTAGGGTGGAGTTGATGCAACTGGGGTGTCACTGCCTGAGGTGGAGTTGGTGCAGCTGTGGGGTCTCTCCCTAGGAAACCATCTATCACCAAAGTTAATCCCTCCTAGTTTGAGCCTCTAGGCTTGGAGCTGTCAGACACTCATTTTTCAGATGTCCCCCACTCCCCACAGCCTCTGGGCCTGCTGACTATCCTCTCTGCCTGAGAAATTAGCTTCAAGGCAGGAATGTGCTGGAGAATAGAGCTAAAGCAACGCTTGTGCCAGATGCTGTGCTTTCATGCATGGAAAAGAATTGATCTGAAGTATCTTGTTGAAGTACCTAGAGGAGGCTGGATTTGGATGGAGCAGTAGGCAGACAGGAAGTTGGAAGCGATGTGCCACATATCTGCCAGTGGGCCAACAAAATAGTTTCATGGGCATTGGCATTTGAACATGTATGCTTCCTCTTTGCTATTTAATGATATGGGGTTCTAGGTACTATTATATTAGAATCTAGATGCTGAAATACGGTATGCACTAAAGCAAACTAAAATAGTGGGTAAGGGGCTTTCTTGAGAAGGTTCTAACTTGCATGTTGCTGTATTCTGAAGAGTTATTTTTACAAGTATTCTCTCTTCAAGGTAAAAGCAACACTTTAAACAGACATAAGATTGGAATCCTAGATCCATAGAAAGCTCATTGCTTTGTCTAGAGTCTATAAAATCTAGTATGTATGGGAAAGTCTGCTGTATCATAACGTTTGGGAATTTTCCAACTCTGTTACTAAGTTATATGACAGCACTGTTATGAAGCGTCCAACAAAGCAGAAGATGCCTCATGGACCATCAACTGGGGAGACAGAGTCTCTTGACCAGTAATCATCATGACTAGTATTCATTTTGCTTTAGAATCTTTCTTAAATCCAACAATGGCCTAAGCATACCAATTATCGAAAAAAAATAATAATAAAAAAGCCTCAAGACAATGATGATCCGTTTTTACCTTTGTTGGCACCAAACTTCAAAAATTTATAATGGAGATTTCTTGATGAAGTAAATAAAACAGTGTGGCTTTTGAAGGAGAATGCTGCAAAGCTCGCACTGAGTCAGGCCCCTAATTTGTCTAAGCGGCTCATCTGTGTGTATTTTAAAAGATAATTGGAAAATGCCTAGATGCACAGAAGTAGAGTCACTGTGCTGTGCTGTCACCATTGCAGTCTTGATGTAAATGGCACTGTCTCATCCTCACATGGGGCCCAGCTCCTAGGCCGCCATCAGAGCAGCAGCCACAACAGCCGCTAAGACCAGAGTCCGACACAGACATATGAAACTTTAGCTCACTTGGCTGATGCCTGGAGCTGTAAGTGACATCAACTGGAACATGGGTTCCATAGTACATAGTACAAAGATGGGTCAGGCAACAGGAGACAGAGGAAGAAGAAGTGAAAGTTCCATGCCCTTCCTGCTCCTCAAGGCCTTGTGGTACCACTCAGATGGCCTTTGCAAAGGCCATCTCTGTCAAAGCACAGCCTCTGGAGTTGATGAATTGGCTGTGGAGTGATGTGTTGCCTTGTGTTTGCTTTCCCATCCCCTGACTCATTTTCCTTTCTTTCACTCATGCTGCCCTAGGACTGTGACTTCTAATCACATGCCACAGAAGCTTTGCTTCTTGGGCTAAGCCATTTACACTTCCGGTGGTTGCCTGCAGGTTGAAATCAATAGAGTTATTCTATCCTTTAGTTACCAGCTCTTCACAAGGAGGGAGGACAGGGAAGAGAGCTCCTCCATGGTACTGTCAAAACAATAGTCTAAGACCATGGGGTGCTTAGATATTTTAAAACTCAGAACTCATGTGCTAACTTATAGAGGGCAAGCATAGAATTCCTTTTAGACATGTAATAATGTCCTTCACTTAAAGACTATTGGAAGGATTTCCTTTTCCTGCACCCCAATAACAGAAGCCTTTAATTTTAGGGATACCCTGGAAGAGACTGTTGAAATTGGATTAGGGGAGGTATAACCTCGCCTTTCTCTGTTTTAGTTAGAATAAGAATGTTAGCTAAATAATGGGTTTCATTATGACATTACCATGCATATACATCACTGTCCTTTGCTCACACTTACCCTTAATCTCTCTTGCTCAGCCCTGACAGGGCTCCTTCCTGCCTTCTAAATAGTCCCTCTTGTGATTTCTTGTCACACAAATATTAAAACCTAGATTGTGCAAATGAGAGAAAGGATGCAGTACTTTTTCCTTTCTTTGAGTGCTTGTTTTACGCAACAAGAAGAGTGGTTTTAGTTTTGGCACAGCATGCATCAGCAGGTATGATCCACATAAGAGAGGAGTGTGGTGGAATCCTGAGGCCAATCGGTCAATAGACACCTCCAAAGTGGAGTGTTCTATCTAGATCAAAGGCAAACCTCAAAGCGACACCTCTCATGTCTGTATGTCGCCTGTCAGCAGCTGTTTTATAATCACGTTTGTACCTGGCAGTTTGCAAATAGACAGGAAAGAAGCGGGTATGCTCTGCTCTCTGTGCTGTGTTGCCCATAAATCTTGTTAGTTAGTCTTGGAAATGACCACTTCAAGAGCTTAGCATCTCAACATTTATATTTTAATGTATACCACTATAAAATTCTGTGGCTCTTAATGCAGTGGCTGCTGCCCATGTAAATGCACCATGTGAAACTCATGACCCGGTAGACTAAACCCACATACATCCTACGTCTGTTATAAGCAGTTGGTGTTTGGGGAACAGTGAGGAGAGCAGTTGCTCAGCCAGGGTTTTGAGATTCCAACTCTCTATGTGAATATTACATAGTTTTAAAAGCCCAGATCTTGGAACATGGGCGGTGGCTCAGTCATTAAAGTACTTGCTGCATAAGCACAAGGTCCTGTGTTTGAATTACATTTAAGACAACCTGGGCACTTTGGTTTATGCCTGTAATTTCAGTGTTGGAGAAGACGATATAGGAGGATCCATGGGGTTTGCTGGCCAGGTCAGACAGTCTAGCACAGTCAGTGAGTTCCAGACTCAGTAAGAGACCTCATCTCAAAAAAAAAAAAAAAAAAAAGGGAGGGGGAGAGCAATTGACATGTGACATCACCTTCTGTCTTCTACATCCTTTGTCACAGGTGCCATCATGAACGTACACAGAGTAATACTAAACTTAGATCTCTTTTTGTCTAGCAGATTTTCTTCCAGGATTTACATAAAGACTGGTGTTTCAGTGTTTGCTATGAATGATAAGTAAACAAAAGAAAATAAGAATCATCTAACCACATTAGTGTAATGAAGTCAAATAGCATTAAACTCTGACAGCAGCCAGATGTCCCCAGGACTGAAACCATTGGTATGTAATTTGGCTAAACTATTGAATTCCAACACTATAGGGGATTAATTTGATTTAGCTTTCTGTTTTATAGAAGTTATCACAAATATGCAATGTTTTCATTTAATTCAAAGTTTTACTGGAAATGCTAATGCTTGTAACATGTATGTAAAATAACTTCATGATATATGCTAATTGCTAACAGAATTTTTAATCCATCTATAAAAACAGACATTCATTCAGCCAAAATTGGTTACTGAAAATTATTCTGAGTTTCTGTTTGTCTACCTCTCTCTCTCTCTCGCTTCACACACACACACATACACACAAACACACATGTACACTCACACACACACATAAGCTGATAGTAACTCACAAACACCTGCTTTCCATAAAGAAGGAAAAACAGATACAATAAAACAACCCAGAGATCTAATTTCCTAATTAAATATAAGTATACATTTCACCTTACAATTAAATCATAAAATTGATGACCCTTCTAAAGTTATTGCACTCTCCTCTGCATTCTGACACACGAGAGCTGAGCTCACACTCTGCCATTCTTTCTTCTGTTTTATTGAGCATCTACCACCTTCTTGCATGGAAATAGGCTCTGGGGATGTAACAGCAGCCAGCAACCCTGTTACACAGAACTCAGCACATCTTGCATGGAAGTAGGCTCTGGGGACGTAACAGCAGCCAGCAACCCTGTTACACAGAACTCAGCACAGATGCGCAAGTGAAAGCCACAGTGAGTAAACAAACCCCCCAAACAAACTAGAAGATAGGACAGTGAAATGTTGAGCATGGGTAGGGTGACTGCAGTCAAAGATCATGACCAAATTAGGGTCCCCCAGGCCTCAATGTGTTTAGGAGTTTGGGGGAGGAAGTTTACTTATTTATATTTCTTTATTTTCTGAGACTAGGTTTCTCAGTGTAGCCCTGACTATCCTGGAACTTACTCTGGCCACCAGGCTGTCCTTGAACGCAGAGATCTGCCTGCCTCTGCCTCCTGAGTTCTGGGAACAAAGGCGTGAGTCACTAAGCCTGGAGTGGATATAGTTTTACAATTATAGAATGATGGCACGAGTAACAAGCACCTAAGAAAACATTTCAAAATGGCGAAGGTCCATGGCCTGCCAGCCAGTATGGAAGAACCCTGGCATTAGCCACTCAGCTTCTGAGGGATGGACAGGTTCTTCTCAAGCAAGCAATCAAGACATTAGCACATTCTGGTACAAACAGAGGAAGGAAATTTAGACAAGGTTCATTTTGTTATGAAACACACAGGAAATGTTATTTATAGAAAAGTAGGGAGTTGCTCTGGTAGTAGAAATGGTGACCAGAGCAATATTTTTAGACAAAGCTGTGTCTTAAAGGGTGGAGAAGCAAGCAGGGCAGGAAGGAAACTGGGGTGAACAAATGGGCAAAAATCAGTTTCATGCAAGGTTTTAACTCCAGATGTTGGTAAGATGACGGGAATCTAAGAGAATGAGAAATCAAAGATGAAGAGGGTGGTTATGCCTAAACTTAACCGGCTCCATGAGTTATAGGTCTCTAGTGTCAAGCAGACTAACTCCAGATAAACTCTCTGTCTGTCTCTCTCTGTCTCTCTCTGTCTCTCTGTCTCTGTCTCTCTCTGTCTCTGTCTCTCTCTGTCTCTCTCTCTCTCTCTCTGTGTGTGTGTGTGTGTGTGTGTGTGTCTTTTTCTTTTAAGAGAAGAGAAGGGATGTTAAAACTGCTGGGCCTCAAAAAGTGACAAGAGCTCGATCCTGGCAAACTTCCAGAACCTTCCCATCTGTTTCTGTACAATCAGACCATTTGCCTCTGCTCTCCCAGGCTATTGACAGAACACACTCACTGCACACTGAAATCTACATGTCTGATTTCATCCTGTCCTCCAGTGTGCTGACAATGCTTCATCCTTGGAGAATATCTGATTGGTCCTCTTCAGGTCAGGTAGAATCTTTTCTGTATCAGAAAATTGTAGAACTTTGTGAAACAGTTGTGGGAAATAACTTTGTGATAGGAATTCAGCTTTCAGGGGATCATTGCTAAAACTGCAATAAAAGGAATGTTCTAAGAGAAACATGCTGCCACATGGGATTGAAGACATCCCGGGTGTGGGGTCAGCACAGGTGTCTGCTGGGTAGTATTGTGTACACCACTGAGCACAGCAGAGGTTGATATTGAGTGGCTACACAGCTCTGGGCAGCAGGGATCTTGGGTGATTACCAAGGCCAGCAACAGGATCTCAGTCTAGTCTTGTCTTATACTGAGGTTCACATTGTCTCCTGTCACATGGTTATCATGGAAGGTGAAAAGCACTGAAATCAAGCTCAGTGTCTAGAAGTTTCTTATACATATCACAATGAATATGGTGTTTGGACAGAGGAAGGTTGCAGGGAAGGGAAGAACCATACTGGCCTCAACAGCAGAGGTAGTGGCATTCCTCCAGCACAGGGTCCCCCGCCACAGGGACAGACTGTGTGGGTGTTATCACAGAAATCATAAAATCTACAAAAGGAAAAAAAATGTAGTTTGGGAAATGACCAACCAACAGCTTTCATAAATTTGAAAGTATCTTTTAGTAAATATCATCACTCTTTTTCTGGATCTGGTTAGATAGCATGAAACTGTAGACAGAACCCTGGTTTTATAATGAAATATCTCTTGCTTTGAAATTCCAGCTGGGTAACTAGGAAAACTCATTCCTTTTTTTTTCTTCTTCTCTTGTACAATACATCCTGACCACAGTTTTCCCTCCATCCACTCCTTCTAGTCCCTTCTCCACATCCTGTCTTCCCCAGATCCACTGTTCCTCTATTTCCTTCAGAGAAAAACAGCCTCCCAGGGATATCAACTGAACGTGGCATAACAATATACAATAAGACTAGGCACAAACCCTCATATCAAGGATGGATAAGGCAACCCAGTAGCAGGAAAAGAGTCCCAAGAGCAGATAAAAAGTTAGAGACACCTCCACTCCTACTGTTAAACAAGCTAACCATAGTACATATGTAAAGGACCTAGTCAGACCCATGCAGGTTTTGTGATTGAGGTTTCAGTCTCTGTGAGTCCCTATGAGCCCTGCTTAGTTGATTCTGTGGACCATGTTCTTGTGGTGTTTTCAGCACGTCTGGCTTCTATAATTCTTCTTTCCTCTCTTCTGTGGGCTTTCCTGAGCCTCACCTATTGTTTTACTGTGGGTCTCTACATCTTGAATCTGCTCCTGTCTACTGCATAGACCTATGAGTGTAGGGGAATATTATTAGAAATCTCTTCATTGACTTTCATTGCCAGTTGTGTTTGATTCTACCCTAGGTCTCAGGGCTATCCAGCTTCTAGTTCTGGGCCATCCAGACTGTGTTGGGCATGGACTCTTTATCATGGCACAGGGCTCAAGTTAGACCAGTCAATGGTTAGCTACTCTCATAAGCTCTGAGCCACCATTTCCCAAGCACAGCTTTCAAGAAGGGCAGATTGTAGTAGGTAGGTTTTGTGGTCATGTTGGTGTCCCATTTCCATCATGGGAAGCCTTGCTTGGTTACAGAAGATGGCCAATTCATGCTCCATAGCCTACATACTAGAAGTCCTTTTTTGGTTTGCTTTTTTTTTTTTAAACAAATAAGGAAACGGATGTTGAAGAGATTAATATCTTTTTTCAACAAGAATAAATAAGACTGTGAAGACCGATGCCGTACTTCGGGTGTGTGTCAAGATGGTCACCTCCTCGTGGCACACGCCGCTAAGGCTGCTTCCTACTCTCTTACGAAGTCCTATGTAGCTCAGGTTCCCCTCCAGACTCTTTGCACCAGAGGTCCTCCTGAAGAAGATGTTTCACCCTTACTTCCTGTTCCCCCTTATGAGAACGAACCTTGGAAATACCTGGATTCAGAAGAATACCAGAACTGCTATGGCTCTCGCCCCGTTTGGGCCGACTTCCCGTGTGCCACCGCAGCAGACCTGAAAGACGGCGTGTATTTGTAACAATAAAGTTGCTGGAAATCCTTGCCCCATCTGCCGGGATCATGAGTTGCGTGTTGACTTTAGGAATGTGAAGCTCTTGGAACAGTTTGTTTGTGCCCACACGGGTATCATCTGCCATGCCCCATACACAGGGGTCTTTATGAAGCAGCACAAGAAGCTGACCCAGGCCATCCAGAAAGCCAGCGAGTGTGGTCTTCTCAGTTACTACGTTCCCCAGGTTGAGCGAGCCCCGAGATGCTGACTTTCGTACTGTGCATGGAGCTGTCAGTGTGACTCCAACAGTCCCCACATTATTATCAGGTAAACCTTGGTACCCGTGGTACAGCTAACAGCCACCGGAGAGAAAACTGTCTCGTTTTCGCCGACTCTATCAATGAAATCTCCTAGAAGAAAGTGGCCCGCCACCTGAGTCAATGCCTGAGATGCCCACTACGCCACCAGCAGAAGCCTCCACTGAGCAGACCAGCTCCCAGAGGGCTTAGAACTCTGGGGACCTGGGGAAGTCAGACTGAGGGAGTGCTGTCTAGGGCTGTGTGGTGGCGAGTGTTCTGGAAAGGGTTCTGTTTTGTGACAGTGGCAGACCCTAAAAGGAAATGACTGGTGTGAAGAGGACGAGCAGTTTGAAGTCGAGGAGGGACCTAGATGTATTTGGGTAACTCTGTCGAGGGCTCACATATGAACTAGAGACTCTTGTGTGTGTGCTTGATAGTGTGTCCCTGTTTTAAACTTACTGGCCCAGCTTCTATACGATAAAGCTGTGTCTCCTCAAAAAAAAAAAAAAAAAAAAAAGACTGCGAAGATCAGTTTCTGTGAAGATGAATTTGCCTAATGACAGACGGAAAGCAGCGATAGTGATTACTCAAAAATTGAAGGACAGATGCTTCTGTAATAGACCAAAGGGATGACTCCCATGTCAGCTAGTTGCCCTGTTTTAGCCAAGTGATTGATGTGAGGACAGGGGACAGTGAAGTGGGAGCAGACTGAGAATGCAGGACTTGTCCATTCAGGTCAGCCCAATGTCAGCTGGAAAACTCTCTCTTATAAGAATGTTTCTTAATAATTGGTAGAAGTGACTCTTCAGGTAAGGTGCTTACCACCAAGCCTGACAACCTGCTGACATTAGTCAACTCTGGAACCCACATGTTGGAAGAAGAGAACTGATTTCTGCAAATTGTCCACCTCCAATAAATAAATTATATATTCTCACAAAGTAGCCTGTTGTGAGCATAGAACTTTGCTCCAAATATTTGACTCACGGGAGTGGGAAAAAATGTAAAGGAAGGATACAAAGGTCCTGACTCAGTTTCCCTTGGTCAGTTGTGCTCAGAAGACTGGGGTGGAAGTGATGTCCTAGAAATGAGTTGGAGATTTTCTGTTTGGCCATACATCTGTTTTCTCTAGATGTCACCCGGGATAATCTAGGAATATCCAAACACAAACAGGCTTGCACTATGCAAGAGAAAGCCTTGTATAGGGATATCTGCTTGCTAAGTTCCAGAAGCTACTTGGATTTCTCTAAGCAAGCCCCTTGAGCCCTCATAAAATCAGTCTTCTCTACATTTAAATTTTTTTCACTTGGTTTCAACTGTCCTTAAGACAATAGAACACTCTGTGATACTTTGACTAGTTCACTGGCCACAGAAACTCTCTGAGACAATTTGTCTCTAAGAAGTTTTACAGAGCCATAGAGCTCTCTCGGGAGAAGTCCCAAGATGCCTTATCCTAATCCTTAGCCTCTTTTGCAGTATGCCAAACAGGAGTGGTTGGCAGTGTGTACATCAGGATGGTTGATGGACAACCTGACCATTTGCATTGCTTATTTTTAAAATAGGGAAAGGGAAAACAAGGATTAAGACAAAAGAAGAACCTAGGAAGAAAGGATATGTTCAGAGTAAGGGGTGAAGAAATCCACCACGAGCCAGAGGGGAATCCCACTCTTTCTGCATGAACTTAGTTCCTCTTTTACACGCTTGGTAGGGTGGTATAATTAGCTTAGGAGACAGAGCAACTCGAAGGCATTTGGAAGTCCCCTCTAGTCCTCATTTCAAAAGGACCCTCTCAATCTGGTCCTGAGCACAAATGTGCTGAATCAGGCCCTGCAGGCCTTCTGCCTGCCAGCAGGAATGGGACTCTTGGAGGTGTGGTTATCAGGAAGTTCAGCTCACTTTCTGGTAAGAAAAACACAGGGAATGACCCTAAATTTTGGACTATCAAAGTCCACTAAGATGACAGTTTGTCAATTGCTGATTATACACATTTCTGCTTCAATCACTGCTACCTCTTTCCCAATCAAGGGGACTAGACTACATCCTCAATCAAAACAGTGCTACTTAAACATCAGAAATCAGATGCCACAAGAGCCAGATTGAAAGCCACTAAAAGAAACCTTGCTAAAATTGCTATCTAAATACTGCAGACTGTATTCACACTGTGTAGCCAAAGATCTCACCCTATATTGATTATACCTCCCCCAAATGGAAAACAATAAATCAATGTCCTTTTAATCTATTGAAGAATTGGAATTGGTTTCAATGGTTTGGGAAGCCTATGAAAGAACTTGGTAGCAGCAAAGCAAGCTGGGGAAGGCTTCAACAGTTTGCAGATGGGAGCCATTAACACATGAGATGACTCATCTGGGCATAGGTGTATGGCTCTAATATAAAGAAACTGCTGTTTAATCTTGAGGAAAAGGCTATCAATTTGAGTGACAAACCCAACTCAGGCTCAGCATAAAAATGACCTTAGAGATAAACTATGAAGAGAATAGCAAAAGGATTTAACTCTCCATTGGCACAGATGATACCAGGTTTTCCTCATGCCTTGGTGATGACCTTTGATTGATTGTTTATATTAAGGCACATTCACAGAGCTGGAGAGATCAGTATTAAAATCACAGTATTAAAATCACTTCCAGAGAATCCAAGTTCAATGCATGGCATCCACATGGCAGGCTCATAACCTTCTATAATTCCAGCTCCAGGAGATCTGATGCTTTCTTATGGCTTCTGTAGGCATTGAACACATACATGATGCACAGACATACATGCAGGCAAAAGTATCTATACAAGTAAATTAAATTATATTAAGGAGCATTTTTAGGGTGGTCTCATTTTGCTCTTGGGAGCATCATGTTTCATGACTCTTCTTAAGAGGTTACTATGGGGTCAGGCCTCCCTGGCAGCCTTCTGACTAGTCTGTCCATTTTCCTCATTATGCAAATTTTGTTCCAATGGTTCTTGATCTCTGCTCTTCTGGGATCTCATTATCACCATTGCTGCCAGAGAGTTCAATTGTATCACAGTGTCTACTGCCTGTCCCAGTTCATAGTGGATAGCTTACTCGCAATGCTAATGTGCTTTCATTAGCATACTCATTAGGGCAATGGCAAAAAATAAAAAAAATAGTCTCCCACTAGGTTCTGCTGAGGAATGCAACCAATACCTATAGAATGGATCACAGCCTCAGGTCTCAGGTCTTACACTAAATCACTTCAGCAAGATTCCTTTCTGAGTATCCTTTAAGTAATTTTGGCATTTCCACTTCATTTCATCATCATGTTTGAACTTCCAAAAACTCTCCTAGTCCATTCACTCAGGGTCCCATCCAGGCTTGCAATCCAAGGTCAAGGATGAATGGCATCATTTCAACAAACCTCCATTCCCTCAGGCTTGTATTTCTGCAACTCTGGCTGATATTCTCCACGCCACCCTCAGTATTCTTTCCTGCCATTTGTTTGCATCTTATGCAGGTTCTATGGCTCTTTGCCCACCTTAACAGACCTGGAACTTCCTCAAGATTCTTCTGCTCATACTTGGTCTTGGCTATGCATTTGGTGGAGAGGGAATTGGGTAAAGGCAGAGCCTGAAGTGGCAAGTATTTTATAACACATGTATGTATCTTATTGGAGGTTTCATCAAACTCTTCAGGGTAAGGAGAATTTCACCATGAATTCCATCAGAGGTTTGAACTAACTTCTATAAACCACAGGGCTTTAGGTATCAGAGAAGCCAAAGTTCTTAAGTCTATCTCATCAGATGTCCTCATTCCAATTCTCAAAGACTTCTTTCTTTTCTAGTAGATCAAGAGCTACTTGTACAGGATATTTTTTTAAGATTTATTAATTTATTTTATTTTTATGACTACACTGTAGCTATCTTCAGACACACCAGAAGAGGGCATTGAATCTCATTACAGATGGTTGTTGGTGGGAACTGAACTCAGGACCTCTGGAAGAGCAGTCAGTACTCTTAACTGCTTAGCCATCTCTCCAGCCCTGACCAGGATTCTTGACATAACTAGGAACCCAGTCTTTTCTGAAGTTTTGTCTCTATTAGTAACTTCTGTACTCAATCTTTATCTAGCTATAGTGCTGTAGGCTAGGCTGAAACAAATAAAGATGCCCATAATACAGAATTTAGGGAAGCGTATATTTTTTTTCTTTTTTCTTTTATTGGATATTTTATTTACATTTCAAATGCCACCCCCTTTCCCCATTTCCCCTCCCTAGAAACCCCCTATCCCGTGCCCCCTTTTCCATTTTGCTTTTATACATTTTTTTAAAAATGTTAATCAAAGGCTTTATAAGTATGGTAATGCTCAATCAGAAGTGTAACCCAATACCCAACCTAGCTATGTAAACTATCTTTGACTGGTGGAGACACGTGAACTTCTGTCTCCATGCCCTCTTTCTCTTTCTCTCTCTTTCTCTCTCTCATCACCTAGCTTCTCCTCTACTTCATCTTCTCCTCTCCTTACTCCATCTTTTCCTCTCGGTGCTTCTTCCCCCTTAGCTCCTCCTACATATCACCGGAAGGGTATATTCTTAGAATCACACAAGTACTGACCTTGCAGTGGCTTAACCCTAAAGCCTCTTAAACACTGTCCTTCAGGTATCTCATTCTCTATAGCCTACATTTGCCCCCTGTGCAGCTATGCTGGCCTCTAGATGGAAAGATCTTTCAAAATGTAAAGGAGGGGCAAGAACACTGTTTGCCTTATAAGCATAAGGAACTTATATTTTTTAAAAAAGCAAAAAGAAGAGCAAGTTTCATGAAACACACCTTTAATTATAGCACAGAGGAGGCAGAGACAAGTGGATCTCTGGAAATTGCAGGCAATTTCAGGCCAGTTAGAGACCTTGTCTTAAAAAAAAGGTAGTGGAGGCCTGAGAAACAACACACAAAAGCATACACATGCAGACCCACATGCACACAAACATGCACATACATACAAAGTGTCAAGGAGGCCATGTGAATGCTGCACTTTGCCTGAGACCACTGACTAATATACCTGAGTCTGTTGTTTTATTTTTTTACTGAGTCAATGGAACAGAGGATGTAGACAGAGGCTGATTTTATCTCCCCCTGCCTCTCAAACCCCCAACATACTAGCCCTGCAATGCTTGCTGGTCTTGTGTCTTTGCTGAGAGGCTCTACCCAGCAGCTCACTGAAACAGATGCAGAGACCCATAGCCAAACACTGGATGGAGCTTGAGGACTCTTTTTGTTTGTTTGTTTGTTTGTTTTTGTTTTTGTTTTTCGAGACAGGGTTTTTCTGTGTAGCCCTGGCTGTCCTGGAACTCACACTGTAGACCAGGCTGGCCTCGGACTCAGAAATCCGCCTGCCTCTGCCTCTCAAGTGCTGGGATTAAAGGCGTGTGCCACCACCGCCCAGCGAGCTTGAGGACTCTTATGGAAGAGCTTGGGAAAGGATCAAGGGCCCTGGAGGGAATAGGAACTCCCCAGGAAGACCAACAGAGTCAACTAACCTGGATCCTAGGGGGTTTTCAGAGACTGAACCACCAACCAAGGAGCATACAGGGGCTGGACCTAGGTCCCCTGTACGTATGTAGCAAATGTGCAGCTTGGTCTTCATGTGGGTTCTCCCAAAACTGGAGTGGGGCTGTCCCTAAAGCTGTTTTATGTCTGTGGACCCAGTTCCCCTAATTGAGCTGCCTTGTCTGGCCTCAGTGAGAGAGGATGCACCTAATCCTGCAGAGACTTGATGTGTCAAGGTCAGGAAATACCTGGGGGTGGGGCTCTATCCTCTCAGAGGAGAAGGGGATGGGAGATGGGAACCTCCACTCTCACAGAGAAGAGGATGGGTTATGAGTGAAGAGATTGCATGAAGTGGGGACCAGGAGGAGGTGCAGGCAATGATCATGATGTAATGTGAATAAGTAAATGAATGAATGGGAAAAAAATTGTGGTCTGTCTTTCTTCACATCCCTTCCTGTCTGGATGAATGGTAGGTCTTGTGTGGCCCAGTTTGTTCCTGTCTTGTTTGTAGAGAGAGGCTGTACTCTGAGATATGTGTGCTTCCCCATTTCCACATGCTGTCAATTTTCCAGAGACAACTGGTGATTTAGTGTTCCGTGGTCACCATTGTCACTGGATTGGCTAAGTATCTGAGTCTCTACTTGCTTTGAGAAGTCCATTGCATGCAATTTGTAATATGCTCCAGTGCCAGCAGTAAAAATATATAACCTGCTGATATTTGTTCTGTCTACATTATTTAAGGACTGAGAAAAAAAATAATCACACATGGTACTCACAAGCCCTCACTCACCGTGGGAACACATTTCACCTGTGCTGTGACATCACTGGGGATGTATCCAGGCAAGGAGTTTCCTTGCTCAAATTCCCCAGCTAGACATCAGCCTATAGGGAACACAGGTGCTATGATTAAGTATCCTAAATGTTCCTCACAGACTCATGTTTTGGCATCTTTATCTTCAGTTGATGGTTTTAATTTTGAGAATTTCTGGAAACTTTTTGGGGTAGGGCCTGGGTGAAGGAAACAAGTTACCTGAGGTGAGCACGTAGGGGGCATATTACCACGCTCTGCTTCCCGTCTACCATAGTGTGAATAACTCCTGTGTGTCATGTGCCCAACCAACCCTATGATGTTTTGCTCAGGTATAGGGCTAGGCTCTATGGACTAAACCTGAAACAGTGAGCCAAAATAAATGTTTCCATGTTTCTGTTAGGTATTTTGGCTATAGACGTGAGAAAATTAACCTAATGTAATAACTGACCTGGGACCTCAGTGTTCTTCCTTTGTCTGCGTCCTGGCCTTTACTGGGCATCCGATAACCAGTGTTAGCTCAGAGCTTCTACCGACTTCATCCTAGTTTACCCTGGTTGCCCTGCATCTTTCAGATCTTTGTACCCAGACATTCTTTCCTTGTCTCCACACCAGATTAACATGCCAGTCTGAAGGCTCTCTGTAGTCTCTACCGGCCTACAACTGTTCTTTTCTCCCTCACACTGTGAGGAAACTCTGCACGCGTCTACTTCATCTTATGTCACCGACAAACAACTAGAAGTGTCGCTTCAATCTGGAGCTGAAGCAAAGGATTAGTTCATCCACGGTGCAACTCCCCTCAGCCTCATCTGCTGCTTATTCTGCTCATTCCCCTGTATCTTCTAGTACACATTTCTCTAACTTTCTGAAAGTTTTTCCTACACAAGTGTCAGTGCAACCTGACCTGTAAACCCAGACAATTATGGTTGACAATGTTGAGGTAATCAAAAGACTAATACTAATTTCTCTAATACTGCTTTCTTGACTATTCATCCATCTTCATCAACTTTGTCATCCCATTGAGAGACATTATCCAGGTTCAGTAACTATTCCTATTGTTTGTAACTAGCCTGCAGAGAAGGTAGTGACTACTCAAGTTTGTACTGATAATAGAACCCCTCTTGCCAGCATATACTTAAAGGCCATGGTGGATGGGTTGTTTTGATTTTACAGACATGTCTTGGTACTAATCTTGTCAGTTCAATATTTCAGGAACCAGATGCTGAAATGTAGTTATAAGTAATTAAAAACATTAGAGGTTTGTTAAGAGATAAAATATTTCTTAAAGTACAGAAACCATAGACACAGAACACCATGCTATTCTTATAAAAGAGTATGTTGGTATAGGTTATCTTTAGTTGATGGTTTTAATTTTATCTTTTTGGTTAGTTAGTTAGTATGCCTATTTTCCTCATTGCCATCTTTACCTCTTTATGCTATACTGTCTTCTTGATTATTCTAAGGTATGATGCAACTATGCATTACACATATAATACGTAATGTTCAATCATAGGGGGTATAAACAAGGAAAAACTCAGACCCCAATTCATGGTGCCTATGAATACTAATGTCACCAAGAGACCTTTTCCATAGTGACTTAAACAATTATTTCTCTTTGCTAAATACTACATTCTTGTCTGCTCATATTCTTGGTTATCAGTCCTAGGAATGAGTCTTCCTACTATCTAGCATCACGGGGTATGAGACATTTGGCTTCCACATGTACAAAATGTGATGCTTGTCCAATTGGTGAAACTACTAACTCAAGTTCACTGAAAAAAAAAAAAACCCTCACATCTGTGTTGAAGAGTCTGCAGATCTACTGATGAATTGGAATTATGGTGATTGCAGGAAGATTGAATGTTACAGATTAAGAGCCAATGTTATCGTTGGCTATCCTTAGTTCCTTTAATGGCCATTGATCAACTGCTTCTGCATCTGATCTAACATCCTTTTGACTCTCAGGTAAAACCTTTGAAATGGCTTAACTGAGCAGACCAATCCCAAAGCCGAGAGCGCTGAGAATGTCATTAGATAGCATCTGAAATCTACAGCAGAGATCTCTTACTTTTTTTTTTTTAACTTGCCTAGTTCCTTACTAATGTATTTTGTGCATTGAGGTGATTTATTGAATTCCTTTGCTCTGTGATTATAAATGTTTCACATCAGTGGTGGAGCATGACATGAAGGACAAGAATCCATGGTCCCAGACCATGGCCACCCAAATTTGGCTCAGAATAAACTATCTACTCTCTGCCCTTCTAAAAAAATGTATTTAGAGGTTTGTTGGGGGTATATAATCTATGAAAAATAAAGGGTTTGGGGTTTGAAAACACATTCGGCCACCTTATATATTAGATAATATCTTGTTCAACTCAAGGGACCACTGGAGCAAATATTACACAGTAAAGTTCCTGGTTGTCCAGAAATGGCCAGGCAGGCCCTAGTAACCCAACTATATAGATGCTGCCTGAATATCCAGTTGATATTCTAACTGCAAAAACAAGCTATTGGCTAATTGCTTTCTCTGTTCCTTCTCAAAGGGGATCTGAGCAGAGTTTCTCTGTGGCTGCCACAGAGTGATAATTTCTTGAGGAAATGTTCCACAGCTTCTGAACCAGAGCTTATACAACCTGCGCTCTTCATAAGCTTGGATATAAAGGGTGCCTTTTAAAAATGAGGAAAGAACAGTTGTAGGGGGGATTAAAGAAACAACACCAAGCTATAAAGAATCATTAAAAAACAATAAATTTAGGGAAAAATACAGGGATGGAAAATAGCTCCAGAGTTAAAATGCTCAGTGTGTAAGTAGAACAGAAGTTTGGATCCCCAGAACCCATGTAAATGTCATGTTGAATGTTACCCACCTGTAAATCCAAGGATCACAGACGTACTAGAGAGTGAGATGTACTAGCTAGCTAGTCAGACTAACTTGTGTTGCCCAGCTCCAGGTTGTGAGACTGTGTCTCAATGAATAAGAAATAAAGTGTTGAAGAAGTTTCCCAGCATCATCCTCAGGCCTCCATATGCACAGCCATACATGTGAACATGCACCCAACACACACACACACACACTCACACACACGCACACACACACACACACTCACGCACACGCACACGCACACGCACACACTCACGCACACGCACACACACACACACACACTCACACGCACGCACGCACACACACACACACACACACACACACACACACACACACACACACGAGGAAAAACAGGAAAATCATCACCATAAACTGGTGGTTTGTGACAGTGCTTAAAAATGTTATGGGCAATTTTCTTGCTGAAGACTGAGATGCTGGTAGTCTTTTCTGTCAAGTCCCTTGTCCCTAAGTCATAGATGGCTGTCTTCCTGCTCTGTCTTCACATTTACTCCCCCTGATCTCTTTCCTAAGGACTCAGTTCTCATGACTTAATCACCACCCCACACCCCCTGTGTCCCAAGCCCCCTGCCTCCTAACACCATTGTCTTGGGGATTTTGGATACCATATTAACTTGGGGGCTTGAGGGGGATAGACATTCAGACTGTAACAATTCCCTAAAAGCAGATTATGACATGAGGATTTGGGACTTCCTCAGAAGAAGAGTGTACACAGGAGTGAAACAGAGAGGAGTGGGGGAGCAAGGAATGGGAGAGAGGGGAGACAAGAAAGGAGGAAGAGCCAGCAGGAGATGCCAACTGGAAAGATCACAAGTTTCTCAGAGTTGTCAGGAATGGAATCCTCTCAGTGCTTCCAGGATGCATCGGCTGGATAGAAATGGCAGAGAGGAGAAGGAATTCTTATTCCATGGCCAGAAACTGAAACAGGCCAAGCTGGAGTCTCATAATCTCCTTTGAAAGCACAAGACCTAGGAACAGCCCTCTAGGTCCCAACCTGTACAGACTCATTGGACTTCCAGGAGCTCCATCCTGGGACAAGAGTCTCAACACATAGGTCTTTGAGGGACATTGGATATCCAAACTATAACAAGTACATATAAAGAAAGATGCATTGATCTATCCTTAGATTAAAGAAGTCAGAAGTCCCACAGACTAAAGGATGGACACTTGAGACTGAGGTGCCATGAAGTCCAACACTAATATAGGGATCACTGGAAACCTTTTATTGTGTCCTGGTCCCATTATGGGACTTTCCATGGTTACCTCTAGGACATTCCCCCAAGCCTCTCTAGTTCCTAATACTGTGACAACTGAGAAGTTCTTTATGACCTTGGATTTCGGCTTATCTCATGGTTTGATTTCCTGTATATTTTAGGCTTCTCTCTGGACTTCTCACTTAATCCATCTTATTCTAAAGCATAGATAACCATCTGTATCTATGAAGGGCAACACAAACCTTGCTTCTTGATATGAAAAAAAAAAGGCCATAATGGATGCTGCACATTTAGGAGGGACTTCAAGAGCAATTCATGTTTTGTAGTTGGGTCTGGGAGGAACTTTGATGCAGCAGAGTGAGATGGAGAACTGGTTTTGTCAGTCTCTTTCCCCTGAGCAAGGCTCTACATGCAGGTGATGGCTTATTGTATAAGCCCTAGGCCCCAGAAAGTGTTTATAGGTACAGTTTCTGCCTAATTTAGATAGTGTTGTGGTATATAAATAGAGCCCACTGGGTAGAAATCAGAAGTCCTGAAATCTAGGCTGATCCAATGCTCAGAGAGCAACTATAATAGGCAAATCATTTTCTCATTTCTTCAGGAAGAGCTTGTTAATGATATAATCTTGGGTACCTATTACCAATTAGAAGTATATAAAATTATATAAAAACCTGCTTTAATAAGATCAAAACACGTTTATGGTGAGCCAGTGAGATATTTTGAACACTAAACAAATTAACAAAATTCACAGGATTTGTATCCTAGAACTATCGTTGTCATGGTCATAATCCTGACTTGTGATGCTCATGGCCTCTCATATCTTCTAAGGCATGGGAGTGCTTACAGAGTTTGCTGATAGACTTGACGTGAATTGTCTTTCTGCAGCAGACACTATACCTCTTATTATAACAGGCTCTTCTCCATTTACGTCTAGCACACCCCAAAGTAGCTCATTTAAGCCAAGTAGTATGCTTCAGGCAAGACAAGCATCTCCAAAGAAGACATAATGGTGGAAGTCTTATCTGTCCTCTAATGCAGAACACAGCCACTCCCACTATAGGGTTAAGAAGTCAGATACCTTAACCAGAAAACACAGATCCACAGGAGCATGCTCCATCCTAGACTTTCTTATCCTGGAACACTGTCTTTGTTTAGAGGAAGGGGAAGCAAGCATTCTCACAGGCACCATTGCTTTGAAATGAGTTTCTGCAACTCCTCACTGACAGAATTTGTATTAGTCTCCTGAACTGATTTTCCTGTGAAACCTTCACATGTTGTTCTCATTTGTCTCTTAGCTTGGCTTCACTCTGATTTAGCCTCTCTGCATCTCCTTCCTTCTCTGGGTCCTTTCTGTTTATTATCTTTAATGTCTCCTAAGCCTGGCCAACATTCTCCTAAATATCCCTCACCCCCAGCATCTGGAGAATGCAGCTGTGCCTCTGACTCCTTGAGTCCATTTCTGCTCAGTTGCCTTTCTTGAAAACTCTCTCAGAAGCTTTCTAGTCAAGGCTCTCTCCAAGCCGAAGTGGCTCAAAACCTGGGAGTCTGCTATATGATCAGACACTGCCATCTCATGGCCAAAGCACTGAACTTGGTCCCATCCAGAGAGCGCTGGAGCGATTCCTGTGGCCTCTCTTAACTTAGAAGGCACAGACCTTAGAGAATTAGCTGACAGTATCACCACCCTGTAGACCAATCTAAACCCTGCACTCTCTCAAAGATCAATCAACCAACTCTATAGAGGGACACTTGTTCTGGATCCTGGATTGTAGTATATTGCTTTTAATTTTCATGGTCAAATGAATCATCGTGTGTGTGTGTGTGTGTGTGTGTGTGTATGTGTGTGTGTGTGTGTACATATACATTCAAACTTCATTATGGTCACACATATTCAGAGGATTTCCAAATTATAGTCTTCCTCAGCAGCACAGTCAACTGGGTGTCTGTACAATAGTTTTAGAGTTAATTTTTGTGTGAGTACTTGATCCACACCGTTTTTCATTGCTGACGTATTGAACCCACAGTTTCATACTCATTAGATAAACATTCTACCCTGACTTATACCCCTAGCTATGAAGTTTTAAGTTTCTGATGAGTGACTCCATATTAGTATAAAGATTTTCTGCTGAGTTATTAATCCACTTAGTAGATAGAAATACAATAAGTATAATACCTACTTTGCCAAGTGACACATTCAATATCTGTCAAAGATAGGAAACAGAAACCAAAATTCTCATCATAGTCCTAAGCCAGTGGACTCCATAAAAACCATCTTCTCCCAAATCTCATTCCTGGACTCAAGAGCTACATGAAGTTCTGAAAAGAGGATTTGTCTCTCACCTGCAACATTGTCTGGGAGCTATGGACTCACCAACTATGCTTAGAAATTCTCTTGGGAACATTAAAGAAAATATCTTTATTCCTCTGGCAGGAATACTTGAATTTCACAGGATAGAGAATCTGTAGAACCAAGTTGCATCCTCTAGAAGTACAGCAAAACTGCCACGGAATGTTTCTAGATGTGGGGAGAGTAAACTATTGCAGAATAACAGGTCACACTCCACACTCCACACACATAAATATTATATGACACCTAATCTCTATTTGGAAATGGGGACTTTGGGGAGATAATTAAGCTCAAGTAATATAAGTGTAGGACTCTAATCAGATAGGGTTTATGGTCCTGTTAAGAAAAATAAATAAAAGACCTCACTCTGCTTATGCAAATGACGAGTCACCAGAAACCTGCACAGCAGGAACCTGAACTTCAGACTTCCAGTCTCCTAAGCCTT